>PJEM01001128.1:0-206389 GCA_004023845.1 Helogale parvula
ATTTTTGTTTTTTTTTTTTTTTTTTTTTGGTAGATGATCTTTATCAAGTTGATTCAGTTCCCTTCTATTCCTAATGTGCTGAGTATTTTTGATCAGGGATGGGGTTGGAGTTTGTCAAATGGTTTTACTGTATCAATTTTTCCTTTTTTAGCCTGTTGATATGGTGTCTTATCGTGATTGATTTTTGAATTGGCCTTGCACACTGAAATAAATCCCACTTGGTCATGGTCTATAATCCGTTTTATATATAGTTGAATTTGCTAACATTTTTGTTAAGGATTTTTGCATCTAAGTCAACGAGAGATATTGATCTGTATTTTCCTTTTTAATAATTGTCTTTGTGTGCACTTTTTTTTTAACAAGAGGATAATATTGGCCTCATAAAGTGATTTGAGAAGTGGAGAAGAGTTTTGGAGAAGAGATTATACACAGTTGTTATTTATTCTTCTCAAAATGTTTTTGTAGAATTCTCCAGTAAAACCATCGGAGTCTGGAGATTTCCTTTTTTGGGAATGTTAAAATTATGAATTCGCTTTGTTTACTGGTTATTGGACTATTCAGACTCTGTGTTTTATCTTCACTGAGTTCTGGAAGTTTGTGGTTTCTGAGGAATTGTCCAGTTCTTCTGAATTATGAATTTATGAGTGCAAAGTTGGTGGTGGTATTTTCTTATTATCTTTTCAGTGGCTCCAAGATCTGTATGATAGCTCAGATTACCTCAGTGATAGCTCCTGGTAGAACTTTCTGGGATAGGTGACTTGTGTCTTCTCTTTTTAAAAAATTATTGTCCTTTTTATTCCTAAGTTTTATCAGTTTCATTGATTTTCCCTTCCAAAGAGCCAGGTTTTGTTTCATTGATTTCTTTATTGTCTTCCTATTCTTGGTTTGTTGATTTATGCTCTTCTGTTTATTACTGCTTTTTTTCTGCTTGCTTTCAGTTTCTTTTGTCCTCCTTTTTCTAGTTTCTTGAGGTAGAATCTTAGCTTATTGATTTGAGATCTTCCCTCTTTTCTTTCTTTAAAATTTTTTTAAAAAAATTATTTATTTTTTTTGAGAGAGAGAGAGAGACACAGAGAGAGAGAGCATAAGTGGGGTAGAGACAGAGAAAGAGGGAGAGAGAAGTTCCAGAGCAGGGTCCACATGCTCACAGCAGAGAGCCTGAGGCGAGACTCGAACTCAGGTATTGTGAGATCATGACCGGAGCTGAAGTCAGACTCTTAACTGACTGCAGGCACCCCTGTGCTCTTTTCTAAAGTAAGCACCTAGGGCTATAGATTTCCCTGTGAACACTGCTGTAGCTGCATCTCACAGATTTTGATACACTGTATTTTCATTGTCATTTAGTTCCATATGTCTTTATTTTCTGGGAGACTTCCTTTTGGACTACTCAATTACTTAAAAGTCTATTGTCCAGCTTCCAGATGTTGAGAGGTTTTTCCTGTTGCTTGTATTACTGTTTTGTTTGGTTCCATTGTGGTCATAGAGAATAGTTTATATGATTTCAGTTCTTTTAAATATGTTGAGATTTTTTTATGCTCCATAGTATAATCTTTCTTGGTGAAGGTTCTCTAGTACTTGGAAAAAAAATGTGTTTTCCACTGTTTAGGTGGAATGTTCTATGTATGTCAGTTGGATCCTCTTGGTTGGCTATGTTTGGACATTTTGTATCATTGCTGATTGTCCATCTAGTGGTTCTATCTTTTGCTGGAAATGGGGTGTTAATATTACCAAGTCTAATTGCATCTTTGTCTATTTCTCCTTTGAGCACTACCAGTTTTTGCTTTTATTTCTTTATTTATTTTAGGTGCTGTTGTTTGGGGAGTATGCATTTAGGATCATTCTCTTACTCTTTTTTATATTCCTGATACAGTGTCCAGCATATAACATATGTTATCAGAAAATAGTCCCTGAATGATTTGGCAAGTTAAAATTAAATTAAGTATGTAAGTGAAAGATAGAAAATATTTCGCTTTCTCAGGCTCTGATTTGATTCCCCCCTGGTTGTATAAATTATGCATCATGTAGTTTTCAATTAAATCTCATTAGTTCTCATTTATGTTTTTTAATGTAGATTCAGAAATTATTACGTTTGAGGAGGAGCGGCACTTGGTAGAAACCACATGGACTTTTTGGAGTGAGGATAGATTTTATTTCAGATATGAGCTGTGCGACCCAACAGACAATTTACCCTTTTTAATTTTCAGCTTCTTAGTTGGAAAATGAACATGATGGCACTCTGTCACCTAGGAAACTTGGTGACAGTTGACAGAACTGCTGGTTTCAATAACTACATAACATTGGTTTATTTAATAGGAAATTTCAGAGGTAACCCAGTCCAGGTGTGGCTTGGTCATAGCTGTTCAAGAAGCAAAGTAAAGCCGCAATGAGGTGTCACTGCACACCTGTCGGAAAGGCTAGAATTAAAAATAGGCACATCTCTAATGCTGCGATTCTATTCCACAGTCACTAGAATGGCAAAAACAACACCAGAAAACCCCCACAGAAATTGGCAAAGGAAGTGTGAGGATATGGAGCAGCGGCTAGAACATTGCGTTGCTTGCTGGGGAAGGAGCAGGTAGTACTATCATTTTGGAGAACTGGTTCTGGATTTCTTACAATGTTAAATATCCATTTACCCCATGACCCAGAAGTTCCACTATGTGATATTTGCCCAAGACTAATGTAATCATGTGTCTGCAAAAAAGACTTTGACAGCAATGCTCACAGCATCTATATTCACCAGAGCTCAAGCCTGGAAAAAAAAAGGTCTATCATGTGTGAATAGATAGACAGATTGTAGTATGCATTCACACAGTGGCATACTATTCAACAACACAAGACAGGCCATTGCTTTGTATAAAAGTGTGGATGTAGCTTAAAACATTAAGCCAGATATAGAAAGATAATTATGTATGGTGCTATTTATCCGAGGTGTTAGAAGTAAGAGATGGTTTTAAAAATAAGTGTAAAATTGATGTGAAAAGGGCTTCAGGGACTTTTCTGGGGCAATAGGAGTGTTCTATATCTTGTTTCTAGTGGGGCTCCATAGAAATACACAGTTGTCAAAACTCATCAAGCTGAATGCCTAACTGTATTTTATTGGATGAAAATCATACCTCAGTACAAATAATTATGTAATCCAGTGGGACACTAAACAAGAAAGAGAAAGATTTGAAGGACAGGTGACAATAGAAGATGCTCACTACTATCATTATGTCCTTTTAATTTATTTTTCACTTTAAAGATTTTTTTCACTGGGAATGTTTCCTCTTTTCAAAAACACTTTCTGAATTTTTTTAATTTTTAATTTTTATTTCTTTTTTAAATTTAATTTAATTTTATTTTTGAGAAGCAGAGACGGTGCAATCAGGGGAAGGTCAGAGAGAGAGAGAGAGATACAGAATTGGAAGCAGACTCCAGGCTCTGAGCTAGCTGTCAGCATAGAGCCTGACACGGGGCTCAAACCCACAACTGTGAGATCATGACCTGAGCCGAAGCTGGATGCTCAACCAACTGAGCCACCCAGGTGCTCCAATTTTTTAAATTTTTTTAATGTTTATTTATTTATGAGAGAGAGACACACACAGAATATGAGGAGGAGAAGGGCAGAGAGAGGGAGACAGAATCTGAAGTGGGCTCCAGGCTCTGAGCTGTCAGCCCAGAGCCAGAAGCGGGGCTCAAACTCACAAAGGGTGAGACCATTATCTGAGCCGAAGTTGGATGCTTAACTGACTGAACCACCCAAGCACCTGACACTTTCTTATTTTTTAATTGAAGTATAGTTTACATATCCATCATGTCTGTTTTACTTTATTTATTACAATTATTATTTTTAATGTTTATTTTTCAGAGAGACAGAGAGTGAGCAGGGCAGGGGCAGAGAGAGAGGGAGTCACAGAAGCTGAAGCAGGCTCCAGGCTCTGAGCTGTCAGCACAGAGCCCGATGTGGGGCTTGAACTCATGAACTGTGAGATCATGACCTGAGCTGAAGTCAGACGCTTAACCGACTGAGCCACCCAAGAGTCCCCCTTCGTATCTGTTTTATAGTCGAGATAAATTTGAGCTCAGAGAGGTCATATGGCGTGCACAGGGTCACATAGTAGGTGGTGTGTAAAGATTCCCAGCAGCTACGTTACCTGGACTTTCTGGCTTCTACCACAGGCTCTGGTGCATAGTAGGAGTACGCCCGTGGGGTGGCGTGAATGAACGCATCTGCAGTGAGCGCTGGTGTTGCTCCTTACCCAGATCTTGGAGCCACAGATTCAGGAAGGGATGAGAAATGTCCAGGTGTGTCCTCGGGCTAAGACTGGTGCAAGAGCCGGTCTTGGGGTTCCTTTCCCTGGGAATAGTTGGTTTGTTCTGTGAGAGAGATGGGACTGGGGGACATGGCCTCGCTGGATTGAGCAAGATGGTGGATGGACCGCAGTGACGTGCAGGGGTGTGTCTGGGTCCATTGGTGGACCGTTCAGAAAGCAGGTCTGATCACACCGCCTGTCTCACTACTTTGGAGTGGGAGACAAGAAACAAGAACACTTCGCAGCTTAAGAGAGGAACGCCCGGCGGTGTTTCTGTACAAAGGGCATGTCACTTCCTTGCTTCAGCCTTCCACGTGTTCCCCATTGTTGAAGCCTGAATTCACCCAGCAAGACTGTCCAGGGTTTGTGGGTCCCCCCTGTGTGCAATTTTGGAGACCCTCTTTCAGCAACATGGAAATAAAAATTGACTTCAGATTTAAACATCTGCGTCACATTTTAAAATTTGCTGTAGGTTTTCTCCCAAGGTCTTACAATGACCCCAAGCATTGGAGAGGCTTAACTGAAGCTTCTACTTCATTATCTTTATAGTAAAATTGCCTCTGTGCCCAAAGACCGTCACACATCCTGTGTCTGTGTTGTGTCATTCAGCTCTGCCCCTACTAGCTCATGTCCCCATCCCTCCGTCTGGCACCAGCCTCATGGCACTTGCCCCTGATCCTCTGAACTTATCAGGCTGATGGTTCTTGGCAACTATTTGAGCCCGAGGGTTCCTTTTATAACAGGTATTTGTTGGACCTCCAGAAATGAACTTCATAGATAATATGACCAATTTACATGCATAATTAAAAGAAACGACACATGACCTAATTGTAATATAAAGGAGAAGTAAAAATGAAAGGAATTTTTATAAAAGAATATATACATACTGATAAGTACATGCTTGGTTATGACTGTATCAAAAAACTAACCCATGGGTCCATGAATCATTAACCCCCCACCTCCCCTGCCCCTGTAGGATTTAATGCCTTCAGTGCCGCTAAGTGGGTGGGAGCCTTTCTGACTCTGGTTTAAAAATCTTTTTAATGTTTATTTTATTTTTGAGAGAGAGAGATGGATGGAGCACGAGCGGGGGAGGGGTGGAGAGAGAAGGAGACACAGGATCCGAAGCAGGTTCTAGGCTCTGAGCTGTCAGCACAGAGCCTGACGTGGGGCTTGGACTCACAAACTGAGAGATTATGACCTGAGCCAAAGTCGGATGCTCAACCGACTGAGCCCTCCAGGTGCTCCCTGACTCTGGTTTTAACATGTCCTGTACCCCATCTCTAGATGGCCATTCCCTGCTCGGCCCTATTTCCTAAAATCTGCCAAGGCTTAAGACCGGGGCCCTCAATGAAAGAGGACACTTGTGATGAGCCCCGGGGGGCTTGTCTGGAAGTGTTGAATCACTGCATTGTACACTAATATCGCACTGTATGTTAACTAATTGGAGTTTAATAAAAAACAACAAAAAAGAGAGAGACAGCAGTCTTCATCTCACCGCTTCCAGAGACTTCCATTGACAGCTAACAGCTCCAGAGGCAGTCAATACCTACCGATGTCTGATCTGATTAATATCAGATCATTTATGTTTAGAGTTAGAGATAACAGTAGATTTCACAGGACGTCAGGCAGAGGGGAGGGAACAGTACATGCACTTACAATGCTAGGGGCTGGACCCGAAAGAGAGGAAGAGAAGCAGAGGTGAGTCTGTTATGTCGATGTTTAGAGTCTGTGTCATTGCTTGCGGAAGCCTCATTTGAATCTCTTCTTTAAAAAAATTTTTTTTAATGTTTACTTATTTTTGAGAGAGAGTAAGAGACAGAATGTGAGCTGGGGAGGGACAGCGGACATTCTCCGCTCGTTGGGGGGCACATGCAGGGCAAAGGCATAGACGGTACTGCCGTTGGTGCCAGCCCACAGCGAGGGGCAGTGGCGGGAGCTGTCCCTCAGATAGGTGTCAGCAAAGTAGAGGGTGTGGACGAAGCCCCTGAAGGAATCCTCTGCCGAGCGAGCCTCGATCTTACGCTGCACAGGGGCAACTCCATGTTCTGCACACCTGTTCGCTCAGCCTTGGCACCACCCTCCGGCACCTCTCCGGGGGGACCCGCTGGCCGCCGCTTCCGGCTGGACACCCGGCTATGCCGTATCCAGCGGAAGGACTGGCACAGGGACTTCTTTAGGGACTTCACATGGGACAGGGGGCCCTCCATAGGATCCAAAGCAGGTTCTAAGTTCTGAGCTGTGACGACAGAGTCTGATGTGGGGCTCGATCCCACAAACCATGAGATCAAAACCTGAGCGGAAGTCCGACACTTAATTAACTGAGCCACCCAGGCACCCCTGACTCTCATCTACTTTCACCAGCTACGTGATCCTGGGCAGGTTCCGGAGTCTCCTGGCAGCGGTGTTTCCTCACCTGAAAAGTGAGGTTAGTAACAGTACCACGTAGGGCCGTTGAGGGAGTTAAATCAGAGGTGCTTTCAAAGTGCTGGCATAGGGACTAACTCCTCATAAGTACTCGCTTAAGATGGCTGTGGTTTCAGAACAACCGTGCTCCCAGATTCCTGGACAGTTTAGTACCAGAGTTGGCAGACTTTCTCCGTTAAGGGCCAGAGAGTAATATTTTAGCCTTTGTGGTCCTATGGCATCTGTTGCAGTTACTCAGCTTGCTGGTGTAGCCTTTGAAAAGAAGCCCTAGACGGTATGTAAATGAATGCATGTGCCTGTGTTCCAATAAAACTTTATTTATACAAACAGGCTGGGCTGGGTTTGGCCCATAGGCTGTGGTTTGCCCATGGCCTTTGCTAAAGGAGGGACTACCAAGGTGGTCTGTAAATAGAAGCGGGGCGGTATACCATAGCCGTTAAAAGCCTGGGCTTTGTATAGATGTCTTTTATTTTTCTTGTAAGGAAAACAGAATCACACTTTATAATCTGTTCTGTACCCTGTTTTCTTTTTATGTCGCAACCTATAGAGAATATATGTTAGGTAAATAAATATGTTTATGTGAACCCATTTTTACCGCCTGTGGCAATAATTTATTATATGTGGACAAACCATCATTTATGTGGCCATTCCACTGTTGCTGAGGATAGAAATCCAGTTTTGCCTCTCACAGTTTATAATAACGTATTTGTGATGTCATTAATATTCCCCCCGCCTGACTGAATGGCTGGAACCACTGAAGGCAAGAACTAATATATCCTGTTCAGTTCATGCCTGGAATTTGGGCGTCCTAAAGTGGTCACCTTGCCCCATGCTGCCATCTTGGGGAAATCTGTTGACTTCTGACAGCCGCGTGAGGGGCCCAGGGCTGATGTTTGCGAAACACTTTGGAAAGTGCACAGTAAATACTCTCCCAGTCTGACAGATGCTCTGTAGGCATCTTTTCTGGCTTAATATGCCATTTATCTTCTAGTTGACCAAGGAGAGAGGTGCTCATTTCCCCTGAGAGATGCCAGTTGTGTATCTGGAGACAGGAGTGAGCGGTGCTGCTCTGAAGAGCTCCCATAGAGAAACGAGAAAAAAAATAAACACGGGAAGAGAGAAACTACCTGGGTGTCTGCATTTAGCGACCACACAACACCGCACACGCTTCCTCGGTTATGTCTGATGGTTCGAATAAATCTTGATTTCTTTCCATTCTCACTCTCATTTTCTGTGTTTGCCTTTTCCATCCAGAGATGATGTGAGGAGTGGCAAGACTTGAAGGCAGGCTTCTGGTGACATCCAGGTGTGTGGCAAGAGGGGATAGATGTAGAGAGATAGGCAGGATAACGTCAGAATTTACTGTGAAATGAGACTTGAAAGAACTATGTAGAGTGCGCACAGTTTCATGGAGACTGGGCTTCCACACAGGACTTCAGACCCTACAGCGTTTGCATAAGAAGCAGGGAAACCGAGGCAGAAGAAGGGAGTGGCCCAGGCTCACCTAAACCCAAGCTCATGACCGGGCGGACCATCATCCTCCCAGGAGGAATTGGCTTAAAAACACCATAGGGCTGATCCAGTGTTGGGGCTTAGGACTTGCACCCTGCAAGGCTGGCAAGAACCAGCCACTGTAGGCTGAGCCTTCCCTTCCTGCCACATTCAAGGCGAATTTCCCCCCGGGGTGATGTCTCAGACCACAAAGAGTCATCATTCCACCACTGCCCTGGCCAGTGTCTGTTGATGCATGTCTGGTGTGCAGAGAGGCAGCCTTCCACGCATGAAATGCACTAAGAGATCCCAGGTTTCAGCCCTGGAAGTCTTCCATCTATTTCTTCTTAATTCCAGTGGGATCTTTGGACTTGACTTCTGTCAGCAAAAGTACATGGCCCATCTGTTTTGTGCAGATGAACCTAGGTCCTTGACCCACAGAATAGAATGATCACTCCCAAAGCTGTGTTCCCAGGTGAAATCTTCAATTCCCCTGGACACGTGCTCCCAAAGATGCTCTGGGAGGAAGTGATCTGTCATTCGCTATGCAGAGACTCTTGACCAGTGGGAGAGATGTCTCATTCATGCCACAGGTTGGCTGTTTGTAGGAGACCAGACAGGTCCCAGGATCTCCCTCCGCGCCCTGAGTGTTTAGATCCCTAGAAATGGACTGTTCCCCTCCTCCACCAACTCATGATGGTTCCCTGGAATGTGCAGAGGGTGGGATGATCAAGGCTCTGAGTTTGACCAGTTGACAGTTGCTTCCTGACCACCTGTGTTGTCTCTCACCTGTGTGTAGTTGGTGTGCCTGCCTCGGGTCTCTTAAGAAGGCAGATCTGGGTGTAAACACCTGTTTGGTGACTTAACAGCTAAAGAAACATAGGCAAGTTAGGGAATTGTTTTCTTTTTAACTTATTTTTTAAAAAATTCATTTGCCTGATGATTTCTTCAGGACCAGTATAAATGGTTAGAATGGCTGAAGGAGAGTTTACTCAGTTTAGGGTATTGGTACATACTGTCTTTTTGCCTTTTGGAAAGCTCCCATCAATGTATAGGCTTACCAGCAGATTTTGAGAGACATTCTGGTTTCCTCTTCTTTTACAAAACTAGCGGTTGTAATGATTTTTGTGTGCTCTTAGAAGATGACAGGTGAAAAGTATTTTCTTGTCCTTTCAATTTGTACCTCTGAATTCTTTTGTGTTGCAAAATCTGTTAATACCCACCTCATTATGACATTTTGTGGTTTTAGGGGGCTTGAGGGCCCACTTTAAAAATGTATTTTCCTCTTATTGATTTGTAAGTACTCTTTACATAGTAATACTCTCAGCTCTGCATCTGTCTGGTTTGTTGCAAATGGCTTTTCCTTGACAGTCACAAGCTTTTGTTTTGAAAGCTATTTGTTAGTTCATAGGGTTTTTTTCTTTTTAGGTGATCCTATCTGTCGGTCTCTTCAGTCTGCTTTCTTTCTGTGTAAGTGCCGAGGGGAAGGCTTGCGCTTCTTGGCACTCACAGCTCAGGAGCTTTGCATATTTAAGATTTTTCTGGAGTTTGATAAATCTAATGCTTTACTGCCTGGCTCTCTAGATCCACCTGTCTTTTTTTTTTTTTTTTTTTTTTTTTGGTCTTCCTTGTATTCCTGGCACATATATATCTGGGTCCAGTTTCTTGGAGTTTCTGCAGGTTGTGGGGGGAGTGTCTTAGTGAAGCCCCGTGAGTCCTCAACTTCCTTTCTTGAGGGAATGACTCATGGCCTTTTGCTGGGGCTTTCCAACACAGGGCTCCTCAACAGCAGGATTAGTTTCATGGATGTGCGCCATGTGTCCTTCCACAGGGCTCCCTGCTGAGAAAGACTCTGAGCTTGGCTTAATGCTCTGCCATCGCCATGTAAACAGATTTTGAATAATGGGACCTACAGTTTCACTTGGCATTGACCTGCGGTTCAGATCATTCTTTGTTAGGGGCTGTCCTGGACATTGCTGGGTGATGGACAGCCTCTCTGGCCTCTACCTGCTAGATGCCGGTAGCGACACCCCGTTCCCAGTTGTGACAGCCAACCCCATCCCCAGACATTGCCAATGTTCCCTGGGGAGCAGAGCCACCCCCTGCTGAGAACTTCTGGGTAAGAGAGATGCCTGCAGCCCCCCAGAGCGTGCCCACTCAGCCCCCATCCCTTTGTATGGGAGGGGGGGATGTGGGGCTGGTATTGTGTTTCCCCTGGGATTTTCACTTTCTACTCTAATAACAACCACGCACTCTATTAGGGAGGGACGTGCAATGCAGGCTCCAACTTATTCTTTACATTTGGTCCTATCCCTGCTGCGTCTCGAAAGGATTCCTAGAAATTTGAACCAAATGGCCATATTTGTGCCATTGATTCTTTGTCTCAGGATAGTCTATTAAGAGGATGCCCTTATGGGCTGTGTTTTCTGGTTGTTGATTTCCCTTGGGGTTGAAGTTTCCGAAATTCAAAGGTCTAAACTTTTCAGAGACGGAAGCGAAAGACTCTTTGCTGCTCTGTTTCTCCACCCCTTGGTAACGAACAGCTAATCTTCCCGGCGGAAGGAGGCCACAGATAGAGGGAAGCACAGTGATGCGCTGTGCGTCTCCGTGCGCAGCCCAGCCCTGACTTATTTTCCGCTCATTGTGCGGGGCGATTCATTATTTATTGGATTGCTGTTTACAGATTTACTTAGTTTTGCCTTTTCAGTTTTTTTGTGAGTCAGAAAATAATCCAATGTATTTAGATACAGTCTGAAAACCAGAGAGTTTGAGTCTGTGGTCCGTTTGGGAGGGAACGAGTGTGGACCGAGCTGTCGTTACTTGGGCAGCTTGGTGTGGCCCAGGCGGGCCCTGGCGGGTGCGGGGCTCAGGATACACAGCACAGCTCACTGAATTGAGTCTGAGTGTCCCTGCAGGGCAGACACAATAACCCAGAGGCCCGCTGATGAGTGGCCTGTATCTGGCAGGCTCCTGATGCCTCTGGGGAGAGCCAAGGCCTGGCCTGGATACTCTGTGAGCAAACCCAGTGTCTCTATGACCTACCCGTGGCTCCTGAATAAAGCCAGTTGGGGGACCTTGCCAGCATGCCATCCTTCCCAGTTGCCGCAAGGCCTTGTGGGCAAATCATGCTGCCCTTTTCGCAGTGGGTACATACTGAACACTTGAGCCTCCTCTGGCATAGAGAGATGATGGGCAGGCCACATGGCAGTGCCCAAGTGGCTGTGAGCTCTGCACGCCTTCCTTTTGTTTGCCTTTTCACACGTGGATGAGATTGCAGGTTGAATTTCGTCCCCCTCCCCCCAAGTATATGTTGAAGTCCAGACTCTTGGAACCTGTAAAGTGATCAGTTTTGGAAACAAGGTCTTTGCAGATGTAATCAAGTCAAGATGAGGTCATACCTCAATAGGGTGAGTCGTAATTCAGTGACAGATGTCCTTATAAATGTGGACATAGACACACAGGGCAGTGCCATGTGAAGACACACAGAAGGAGGAGGTGACAGGGAGAGCACCGTGTGCAGCAGACGCAGAGGTTGGCATGATGCTTATACGAGCTGAGGAATGCCTGCAGGCAGCGGGAGAAGTCGGGGCCAGAAAAGGAAAGATTCTCCTTTCCTGGGGCTTCAAGAGGGGATGTGGCACTGCCATCGCCTGATTTCAAACTTCTGGCCTCCAAACCAGGAGAGAGTAAATTATGTTGTTTTCAGCCACCCAAGTTTGAGAGAGTTTCCCCGTGGAAGCTCATGCAGACTCTGCCCTGGTTGGTGGTGGCAACTGCTGGCTGTAGTAGACACTGCTGCTGGGTGTCTGCAGGACGTGGAAGGTTGAGGGTCTGCGTGTCCCAGACATTGGTTGTGTGGGAGGAGCTGCTGTGTGTGTTGCTTTGGGCCACAACCAGCTCCTGTACCTACTGGTTGAGGCTACGCGATTCCTTCTCCAGTTCTGCACTGGTGTTCAGGATGCCCACGACGCTGGTGTTCAGCTTTTAGGGCGAGCTCAAGAGCATGCTGTAGCTGGATGGCATTGTGAAAAAGGGACTTCT
This sequence comes from Helogale parvula, assembly GCA_004023845.1. NCBI lineage: Eukaryota > Metazoa > Chordata > Mammalia > Carnivora > Herpestidae > Helogale > Helogale parvula. The sequence continues at coordinate 12,255 of PJEM01001128.1, forward strand.
GGGGACACGAACTGTGTTCATGTGTTCACCTTCTTCAATTTCTGAGGCCCCCGATGATGATGGTTTGGTCGGCAAAGCTGTTCTAGAGTTTGCCCGTGGATTCACAGGTCCATCATGTGCTGCTATTGCCTCCCACTGTATTCTGTTGCCAATAGAGGGTAAATGAGTCCCAGACTTTGATATTTCAGAGAAGCCACCAAAGAGCAGATTACTAGTAGAGTAGATGGAGAGGTCACCACCAGGGTATCACTTGAAGGGGACGCTCTAAGATTGCCAGGGTCTGGGGGTACCTGGGTGGCTCAGTTAGGGAAGCTTCTGATTCTTGATATAGTTTGGGTCATGATCTCATGGTCGTGGGCTCAAGCCTTGCTTGGGACTCAGAGTCAAAGAGTGGGTTAGACCGTCCGTGCCACAGCAGTACTGATGGTGGTAGAGGTCATACTGTCCTCATCCAGGGGAGAGTAGGTGGCAGCGGCGGGCATCCGTGGTGACACATAGATGGGCTGGTCCCCGTGATGATGATGGCTGGGGGTGCCAAGGTTATTTCCATGGTGATGATACCTGGGCTTGGGCACTGATGGTTCCTTCCTGAAACAGTAGTTGTAACGGGGACTGTCCCCGAGCAGCGCCTCTCACACCCCTTGTCCACGTGCTTCCTGGCTGTTGCCTGGAAAAGCACCTGCACTTTATTTTAATGGAGGAAGCGTTTTCTTTATAGGGTCGACGTCTGCATGTAAATCACTAAGCACTGTGCCTGCAGCCTTTCCCGTCTTGTGCTGAACAACTCGTTCTGGCCTCTTCACGTGACACTGAACGTGTTTTATTCCCTGCAGGTCTCATCAAACATAGTCTACGTCGGAGGATCAGAGTTTAGAGACGAAAATAATTATTTTTAAACTTTTTTTAATACTTGGGTGGGGGGAACTCTATTCTCCCTCATCTGTAAAACCTATGAGATACTCTTTTTCTATATATAGGAATATATGTGGATAATATATTTACGTGTATATAAAATAAGTTTAATATATATTCATAACATCCCATGTATATTCTTATATTTAGGTATATGTAATAGATAACATATATTTATATTATATATATTATATGTAGATAGATCAACCACATATAATAGATATAGTAAATAATTATGCCTAGATATATAGAGGTAGGTGTATCTACTACATATAGTAGTTATATGTTATATTTACATATTAGAATGTATAGTATATTTGGAATACTGTATTTCTAAATATAGGAATCTATATGTCTGTATCTGTCTCTACACATACATACATATATACATTAGCCAGTCTTTCTGATTGGCATTTAAGTAAGATCATATATGTCTGTGGTATTTCAGGCATGTGCTAGGCATTTGTAAATAGCGCTCATAATGGCCTTTGTGAAGGTCACTATTGTTAGGTCTGTTTTCTATCTAGTCAGGGAGGCCGAAATAATTTGGAAGAGACTTGAGCGCTGATGGAAATAAGATGATGGGGGTGGAGTGATTGATAACAGAGGAGAGGAGATTCTCAGAAGGTGGGCGATGGGGGCTGGGGAAATGGGGACCAGCTCATGAATTGGGGGAGATGTATGCACACGTAAGATTGTGGGTGTAGGGGTGGGAAGCTGAAGGAGTTTGCTCTCGAAGGCTTTTGTTTGAGTGTGAACTAGGAGTAAAGACCATCATCGAGAGGAACGGGAAGTAAAGTGGGGAACATGTGGAGACTGGGACGAGATCGAAAGGTCATGGCGGACAGGGGAGAAGCAGGTTGTGCTGAGAGTTGTGGCGGGATTTCTAGGCAATGCCAAGGGTCCGGTTTGGGTTGGTGATTATACATTTATACCGAAACCATCCTGCCTGGTTGGTACTTCCCTCCTGCAGCTCGTGGGTGCTCGGGTGTGTGTGTGGTGTGTTCATCTTGCTAGCACCACCGTAGCAGAAGGCCAAGTGCAGCAATGGGGTAAATAGCAGAGGTATATTTTCTCCTAGCTCTGGAGGCTGGAAGCCCAAGGTCAAGGTGTTGGCAAGGTTGGTTTTCCCTGAGGGCTTCTGTCTTTGGCTTGTAGATGGCCACCTTCTCTCTGTGTCTTCACACAGTCTTTCCTTTGTATGTGTCTGTCCAAACACCTACAAGGACCCCAGTCATACTGGGTTAGGGCTCATCCCAATGACCTCACTTTAATGGCATCTTTGAAGACTATCTCCAAATACGGTCACATCTTGAAGAATTGGGGTTTAGGACTTCTGCATGTGAATTTGGGTGTTGGGTGAGGGGGATGCAATTCAACCCATTATACATGGACAAGGCGGGGATATGGTTCATTCTGGACTGTGATTTTATCCTGGTTGGGGCAATGAAATGAGAAAGAGGCAAAGCAGCAAGAATGCTCTCAAGGACTTGTCAGAAATAAAGACCATGGACTGACTGAACCTGGAGACAGGAAGGAAGGGGTCGGGGGAACAGGGTAGGGGCCAGTGATGCCATGTCTCAGTGAGGTCAAAGGCGAGGCATGGAGTAATTGAGTCAAGTTGGAGGGGTCAGAGGCTGTGGGTGAAAAACAGCTGCTTATATTACTGATTCCAGAGGTGATTTTGATACCATCCATGGTGTATAATTTCCATGAGTGGTTTACCTCTTCATAAAACCTAGACATGCCTGCTCTTTCCAAGCCTTCTCGAATGTGCGATTTTCAAGGCAGGGACGATCCCTCTCATTTCCTCCAACCTCAGCCAAAGCCGCATCTGTTGTGATGCCTTTATTTGCAAAGAGCAAGAGATCATTCAAACGAGGCTGAGGAAGAAGGCGATTTATTATAAGGATTCAAAGATACAGGATGGAACTTAATAAGAAATAGAGCCAGACCTCTTGAGAGGCTAGCCCCAGAAATTGCAAAGTCACTCGAAATGAGGGAACCGAGCCGAGAATCTGAAAAGCCACTGGGATCCAAGGTAGCCTATTTTTTGGAGCCCCCAGGTCTTAACTGTATGTCAGCTGCATAGAAAGCCACACAGCCCTGCAGACTGGCTTCCTCTTGGCCAAGCAGGTGCAGGACCATCCCTGTAGTATCTCCGAGTTCATATGGTGTCCGTGTGAGCAGGCAGTAGAGGCTGCCGTCATCTGCCCCACAGGTGTGTAGGACAGATGCAGATCACCCGGGGCTGGGGGGGCGGGCAGAGGCCAGACATTTACTGACAGGTTGGAGTAAACCTTCATCCCCTTGAAGATTTCCCCGTCTTTTAAACTTCCTGCTAATTGTCAATGGTAAAGAACAAAACCAAAACATAAAATGCTCTCCTCACCAAGAAGCTGTCTTTCTATCTCTCTCGGTGGAACTCCATTATTTACGGAGGGGATCGCTTTGGTTGGTGTATAAACAGGAGCACAGTTTTTAGAATCAAGTTCCCTGAAGATGCTCCATTTAGCGTATTCTGATTGCTCCCGCGTATTTGGATAATTTAAGGTGAGAATCTCTTCAAGAGCGCATCTGGCCAATATGCCACCTTGACTTGTCTCTCACTTAACTTCCATTACGCGCTCCTGTGGCATTACTGCCCTCGTGTCACCCACGAGGAAGCTTGCTGCAAGCCTCAGAGCTAGCAGTTGGCAGAGCAGACATCTAAACTAAGTTGTGGATTCACGGGGAGCCTGGGTGGCTTGGTTGGCTGTACGTCTGATTCTTGATTTCAGCTCAGGGTCATGGGATCGAGCCCCACATTGGGCTCTGCACTGTCAGAGCTTGGGATCCTCTCCTTCTTTCTCCTCCTCTCTCTCTCTCTGCCCATCCTGCTTTCTCAAAATAAATGAATAAACTTAAAAAAAAGAAATCAAGGTTGATTAAAAAATTTTTTTAATGTTTTATTTATTTTTGAGAGACACAGTGCGAGCAGGGTAGGGGCAGAGAGAGAGGGAGACACAGAATCCGAAGACAGGCTCCAGGCTCTGAGCTGTCAGCACAGAGCCCGTCGCAGGGCTTGAACCCACGAACCATGAGATCATGACCTGAGCTGAAGCCGGATGCTCAACCGACTGAGCCACCCAGGTGCCCCCGCTTCTTCCCCCCCAAGGTTGATTTTCACACCTTCAAAAGTTACCTTGGTGAAAGGTCCTCATTATTCATCCATAACAAAGCGGGTTCATTCTCAGATACTTTGGGCAACAAACCCAGGACCTGGTGCTCTGAGTGTAGCGGGGTCCTGGGCTGGCTGGGGAGCCAGGGGCCCTACTGGTTAAGAGCATCCTGGTGAATTCCTACCAGGGAGGGTGTCAGCTCATTTTGATGTAATTGAAAAGCGTGCAATGGCGGGACCACATATTTACCCTGTAATTTTGCTGACGTTGCCATTTTAGCAAGAAATAATTTATTCTAATGTGATTTGCATTGCATAAAATTATAATAAATGTTTTTAAGAACAAGGTGCTGTATATTTATGAAATCGTTGTTTATATGAGGGAAAGGTTTAAAATGTATTGGCATGTATTTTCTACAAACACTTCCGTGCCAAGCTATAGACTCTGCAGCCTTGATATTAACATATATGATTTGCATAAATCGTAAACAGTGGGCAATTTCTTTGTCAAACAAAAAGTACTGATTACCTTAGAAAGGATATTAATATCTTTCCTTTATCTGTATTTTTAAATTTTGCTGACTGTATTTTGATGATCATTCATCTTGTCTGGGAGCGCGGTCTGTGGCGGAGAGGCTCTCAATATTTCCCCAAACAAAAAATAAGATACAAGAGAGGCAACAGCTTCTGAATGTGAATGGTCTGTGATACAGTGGAGCAGAAAGCCTTTCTTCAGCTGCGGTTCACAGCTATTAGACCTGGGTGTCCGCCAGGCGGACGTCTGATTGACAGAGGGGTGTCGGTAAATATATTTTCAAATTAAATTTCATGTTTATTTTCAGCCCTCCTTAACAGCTTTCCAGTTGGAGTTTTGGTCCGCTGAACCTAGCTAGATTCCTCTGGGAGGGGAAAAAAAAAGAGGTCATTCAAATAATCCACTCTTTGTTTCCTCTTGGTAGCTTGGGATTTTTGAGGCAAATTTCAGGTGAATTGCCAAACACAAGGCTGACGTTGCAACCTCCGCCCCAAAGTTGGGATTCCATTGGATATGCGAAGATACCGACTGATCGTTAAAATAAAGGGAATGTTGGTCTTGGAGGCAACCGGATCTGGAGATCATTGACTGCTGACATGGCTGGGATCAGATTCCATAGCAGCTGGAAATTACTTAGTCCGTTAAGTGGCCGAATGACAGTACTTCCTCCACCGTGGATTGGAGTGAGGATTAAATGAATTGATTCATATAAGGAACTTAAGATAATGCCTGATACACTGTAGGCACTCAACAACGTCACTGTTATTATTACTCTAACCGCGTAAATTAGAGATAGTGATGCCGGCAGTGTGGACCTCTGTCAGAAGTAAATGGGATCTAGTGCTGCGTACAGAGTAGTAAGTGAGCACGTGTGGGTGTCTGCCTCTCCCCCAGTGGCAGACCCCCTGTGTTGTCCTGTAACAGGAATACTGATGGACAGGTGGGACTCAGCCAGCACGGGCGCCATTTTGGTCACGCGCAGAGGATTATTGGACAAAATGGCAGAATTCGACAATCAAGGAAATTAAGGAGAGTCAGCAAGCATAGCCTTCTCCTAGAAGCCTTGTCTCAGTTGTTGCCACAGGGACCAGAATCGTCCTCATCCCCAGAGTAAGGATGCTGTGGGTGAACTTGGCCAAGCATTCATACATTTGTAACCAACTTTCCAGCATGTGCTGTGTGCTGTGGCTGATGAAACTAATAAGGTATGAAGAGCTTAAAAGACGAATTGGCAGCCTTGGGGAAAAAAATGTCCAGGGTGGATGAGAATTTGGAGAGTTGGAACCCCAAATTGTCATTGTCAGTTCAGTTGCTTTAGAAAACAGTGTGGGTGAAATGTAGCAGAGCTGAAGGTGTTTCTCCTCTGTGACCTACGGCGTCTCCTCTTAGATACAGCCTGGAGTGACGCTTCTCTAAGTGTGGCCTCTGGACCAGCAAAGCCACTGCCATCTGGGAACTGGTTAAAAGTGCAAATTCTGGCATCTCGTCTCAGACTGAATCAGAAACCCTGGAGGAGACGCCCAGCGATTGTTGTTTTAAGAAGTCTTCCAAGTGATAGAGTCTCAGTTTCGGGGAGCTACTCTCTTAGAGAAACTGGCCTTGGGGCACAAAGGAAGTGGGCTTGTCCAACAGTTGTCTAAATGTCCATCACCAGAGGTTCCAGGCTGGCTCAGTTGGTAGAGAGTGTGACTCTTTGATACCAGGGTTGTGAGTTCGAGTTCCGTGTTGGGTATAGAGATTACTTAAAAATATTTTTTAAAAGTCCATCACCGTTGAATTGTTATGGTGCATTCCTCCAAAATCATTCCAGTCAGCATGAAACAAGACTGCAAACAGCGATCATGTTGAGAGAGAGAAAAAAGCAAGTTGTGTAAGAGTCCATGCAGTCTGCCAACATTTCGTTGATTACTTTGAAATTTGCAAAACCAATTCTACATATGCATGCATATACATATTGTTTGGAGATGAATGTGTATGTAGGGAAATGAGGAAAGAAGGAAAGGATTTTTTTCTTGAATGCTGGGTGTGTTGGTTTCCATTATATTACTCTTTATGTTTCTTTGAGTTGCTAAAATATATCATTATCATGTTGATAATCATTCTTAGTTGTAAGAAAGGATGCTTTCCTAAAATATGTCTCTTGGTCTCCAGGACAGCTTCCCCTCCCCCACCTGTGTTTGAACGTGAAAATTCTCAACTACTCGCTAAAGCATCCTAGCCAAGGAATTTCTGGACAGATGGTGCTTTGCTCTATGAGCCAGTTGAGTGCTGTGTCTGAGTCAGAGGGCAGCTTATCTGTTTTTTTTTTCTGGTTTCATATTTGTAGGCTCTTTATATATTTCAAAGTATTGTCTCACACATTTCATCCTGAAAATAACTCGGAGAGTGAGTATGGATATTATTATTCCTCAGTTGACAGATGATGAAAAGAATCAAGGGAGCTAACATTTATTAACCGCTGCACCAGACACCATCTACAGAGAGAAGCACTTTCTACATGTTTCCTCCTATAGCAGAGTGACCCCACTTGACAGATAAGGAAACTGAGGTGTAAAGAAATTAAAGTAACCTGCTTATGTCCAGGAAGTGCAGGTCAGAAGTCCTGGTCCAAGACTTTGCTTTAATGACTATGCTTTGCTATCTTTAACTTTTTAAAATGTTGATTTATTTTTGAGGGAGAAAAAGAGAGCAAGCTGGGGAGGGACAGAGAGAGGGAGACACAGAATCTGAAGCAGGCTTTAGGATCTGTCTGTCAGCAATAGCCTGTGGGTCTCAAACTCACGAACCGTGAGATCATGATCTGAGCTGAAGTTGGATGTTTAACTAACTGAGCCACCCAGGTGCCCCTGCTTTGCTATCTTTATTATCTTTAATGTTTATTTTTGAGAGAGACAGAGAATGAGAATGAGCGGGGGAAAGGCAGAGAGAGAGGGGGAGACACAGGATCCAAAGCAGGTTCTAGGCTCTGAGCTGTCAGCATAGAGCCTGACACAGGGAGCTTGAACTCATGAACTGAGAGATCATGACCTGAGATGAAGTCGGATGCTTAACTGACTGAGCCACCCAGGTGCCCCCTGACTCTGATCTCATCTCTAGATGTTCTTTCCCAGGGGAGAGGCAGAGACAGAGACAGAGACAGAGAGAGACAGAGAGAGAGAGACACACACACAGAGAGAGAGAGAGAAAGGGAGGGAGGGAGAGAATCCCCAGCAGGTTTTGCACTGTCAGCACAGAGCCCGACATGAGCTTTGATCTCACGAACTGGGCTGAGCCGAATTCAAGAGTAAGATGCTTAACCGACTGAGCCCCCAGGTGCCCCTACATCTTCTTTCTTAAGTTAACCAGCTGTCTCCACACTGTACTTTCTGTTTTAACCCTCTGTAGAAGATAGACATCTTGACTGCAAGTAACTGAAATGGATGCTGGCCCATTTAAGCAGGAGATCCAGGGGAAATATCAAGGGGGACCAAGAAATAGAGAGGAAGCCTGGAAAGAATAGAAGTGGACAGAAGCCACGGCCCTGGCCAGACCTGGACGTGGGAAGCACTGGTCTCTTCTGTGCTGGGAGACACACTTTCCGAATACTTCCCCGTCAAGCCTATCAAATGGAGGAGAGTCCCTTCCCACCCCCTCCTCCACCCTCCCCTCCCGACCCGAATTGAGATGCTCTTAAGGAGGGTGGATGGATGCCTGGGATGCAGTCAGTGTGGCAGACCACGAGGACAGGAAGTGTCTGTCCCTAAGCAGGCAGTCACATTAAACAAGGCACGAAAGAAAGAAAGACATCTGTGCTGCCTGGCGTCCCCCAATGGGTAATTAAAATGATGGTACTGCTGTTTTTACTACATTCAAAAGTGTTTTAATTTGTATTTAGCCAGAGGCTTTCTGGCAACAAGAACATTTTTACAAATCTAACAAATAATTATAAATAAATAAAGTCTCCATTTCTGCTATTTGGGGGATCGTTTCCTTCAGGTAACGCATTTATAAATCCACCTGTTTGACAATATGGAGCTAAAACAACAGTAGAGCTTGAACTGGTTGCTTAAGTGACAGTTGAAATGGTGTATTTATCAACGGAGAAATGAAAAACAATATCACGCAGGGAGGTAATCTGGTCCCAGAGGCACCATGGACTCTAAGTGCTAAATTACCATAGACCTGGAATATAACCTTGCATAATTTTTGAATAAAGGGTATAAAGAACAGAAAACCCAAGGTAGTGAAAATTCAGATTAAAGGAAGCCTGCACAATTTGTAGTTAAGGTGACTTCGAGACTATCATCGGTATGGTCTCTAGGCACTCCCCCAAATGCATTTGACAGCCATTCATCATCAGGAACATGGATATAATAATAATCTTGAGAAAGAGCGTTTAAGCAGGAGCTGCTCTGTGGTTATGTGCACGGGTCTCCTCGTGGGGTCTCACGTCTTCTCAGCTCGGTGTGGGACAATGCCAATCACGCTTGATTTTCCAAGCTTCGGTTCGGGGACGATTTCAAAAGGGCTTTGGCGATAGCAGATTTCCCTCTTGAGAAAAGAGCTGACCTTATTTTGGAGACTGGAGCCAGCTAAGATATTTCCACTACGGAATATTACTAGCTCAGAGGATTCATTGGATGTGATCCAGCTCATTCATGTTAAGGTGAGACACATACGGACTTTGCATGTGAACCTATACTCATATCCCACTTTTTCTTTTATTCCGGATGGCCAAGGCCTCAGGTAGACAAACTGGGGTTCCATATGACCTCAGGAAAAAACAGTTTCAATAAGGAATAAGTGGGGGAGCGGGAAGGGCCCACTTTCTAGATGCGTTGCAGGAACTCTTAAGAAATGATAACATCTTTTTTTTTGGTTTCTTTTACAAAATGATACAATCTTGTTCATAAAATGTTTAGGGGGAGAGCAGAGGTAGAGAGAACCTATGCAGGTGAAATATAGTGAAATGATAACGCATTTCTTTGGGGTTGGGCTCAGGACTTACCTCCGTCTGTCTGGAGGGCACGGACAATTCCAGCACCGACAGCCCATGGCAGGGTGTCCGTAAGCGTGAGATTCCGTTGGTGTAACAGAATCATTGAAGAAATACGTGCAAATCATATTTTCAATGCAATAATAGACCTTACTCTTTAAAGGAGTCTTGTAAAGTAAATATGTCTTTTGCAACTTAACCACCTTCATTGAGGAGAGGCAGTTCTTCAGAGTTCACTGAAGACAGGGTGCTTGGAGACAGTTGCTTGGGGTAGAGCCCCAACTCTGCAGGTCCCTCGCTAGGCAAATGTCGTTTGGTTTCTCAGACGCTCAACAGGAATTCTAAGAGGGGACTGAGTCTGAATAGCACATGGTACCTGTTCGCTGGAGGCCAACCATGACTGCTATCATTTAACTACATCAAGTGGGCTAAAAGCGGTCTTGGCTTTAGTGGAAGTATGTTGCCCATTTCTTGTCTTACGCTGTTTTCCCAGAAGTACTACTCATCTGACTGACTCATTCTCCGTTATTACTTTCCTTCTCTTCCATTCAGCATTTACCGCGTACCTGCCGTTTGTCAGACATCTGTAGCTGGTTTTCACAAGAGGAAAAGATAATAGTTTCTGCTCTCAAGTAACTCACAGTCTAATGGCGGAAAACCAATGAGGCTGTGATGATGCTTCGTATTTGTAGTTCTTGTACCATCTATCTGCTTACCAGTAAAATTTCCTCAATATGCCATTTATTCCAGAATCTTTGGGTCACTGTCCAGTGTGCTCAGTTGGCTTTTGAGGAGCCGCGGTGCCCCATTTGCTGCCTCTTTACAACACCAGTACCTTCTCTGGTCTCCCATAGACCCTCCCAGTCTTGAGCATTCTACTGGGTTTGTATCCTCCCAGGGAAGCTGGAGTAGGCCCAGCCCACTGAGATGGCCCTTCAATTTAAGCCCCTGGATATCTTCAAAATAAGGCCAGTGCTCAGCCAAGAAAATGCTTAAGCCATTTTTGAGGGATGGGTCACTTTTTTCACTAATTCCCATGAAAAATGAAGGATCCCTTGAGGGGTCGGAGGTACCACCGGAGAATTCTCTTTTGTGATTTGCCTTCCCTGCCACTAGGTGTCACTGTTCTACATAAATAAAATGGAACCAAATTAGCCTTGGGACTGAAATTTGGCCTTTGGTTAAGAGGACCTGACAGGTTTAGGTTGCTCCTCATTTTGAGGTTGTCAGGTAACTAGAACTGCCACCTAAAGACAGGCCGCAGTACAGGAACCAACGCTGCATAAAAGGCCTCTGAAATTAAAGCATCTGACACATGTAAATCCAATATGCTGTATACATTCTCTCTGGTATCGATCCTTTTGAAACAGATCTTTAAAGATTAACTTCTTGGAACCAAGATAATGTATCTGTGGAATGTATTATTTATGTTTTCTGTTGGGGAAGAAATATCTGGTTGGATCAAGACGTCATAGAGGAAACAACTTCTGTAAGTGACCTCCCTTTGATAGACAACAGGTACCCTCAATGCACTCAGAGATGACATAGGACATCGCCCACTTGATCATTCCCTTGTTTAAAAAGAATTCATTCAGAATTTTCTATTGTTAGGACAATTTCTTAGTAGTTATGAGAGGTTATCAGTAAAATAAAATAGTAAAATAAAAACACCCCCCCTCCACTCTCCACCATATACACAAATGCACAAAATTATTATTGAATCAATGATCTCCAACACATAGGAGACCGCTTCTTGAGTTATTTGACTGATTTTTTTTTTTGGACACGAGAGTATTGTGTTATGTTCTAGTGTTTAATAAAATACAGGGGCAACTGCAGAGGTCACTGAACTATCACTCTTCCCTTTTGTCTGTGGCAAGTTGGTAGACCGAGGTTCTAGGGTGTCAATCACAGGAAGCCCTAGACGGGATTTTCTGCCCTTGTCATGGTCTCTTGAAAGAATGTCTAATTTTATTGGTAAAGTAATGATCATGAAAGTCAGGCGGTGCTTTGAGCTTTATGTGGCATTGGGCTTATGGGCTCAATTTTAAGACAGGTTCAGTTCTTTGTGAGAAAAAGCAAACACTCCCGGTTAAAAGGAGGAATGTATAGACAAGAGGAGAAACCAAATCCAGAATATTTTCATCATGAAATATTTGTCTTATGAGACACGGGTTAAATCCAGAATAGTAAGGTTGAGGTGTGTTGATTTATGGAAGCCAGAGTGTTCTTCTCGGGTGATCTCTTCTTACAACAGCATAAAGTATCTTGGTAATCTGTTTCATACGGATCTCTTTCATACGGATAACTCTCTGGAGCCTGATGGAGTGTGGACAGGTCTAGGTTCCTGTCCAGAGTTCCTGAAGTCCCTTTCACGTAAATGTCCTCAAAAACATTTCTGGGAAGCCCTGTGTTGTAAACAGTAGGCAGAGAGCTTTGGTTATGGCCATAGAAACTTTCGTTTGGTTTAGGATTCCTTTGAGCCATCTTGAGAAACAATCTACCATGATCCAGAAGTTTCCTCATGCAGTCTGGATCTGTGAAGTCAGCATGATATCTTGACCATCACACAAGGGAGTGTTTTGATGGCTAATATGAAGTAACTTTCATATTTTTCTTTTACCATCAATCCCAGACCAATTGTTCATCATCAGATAATTTCTAGTGCCTAGGAAGTGCCTCCATGTAAATAGTCCTTAGATGTGATCACATTATAATTATGAGGATAATGTAATGTCGGCTTCCTGGAATAGAAAAGTGATTTTTTCCATAAAGGGCATTTTTAAATGGGTCATTAACTCATTTTATGAGTACCTTAGTGCTCTGAGCACGGTGAGGAGATAATGTATCAACCTACTGGGGCCAGAATTGATTCAGAGAAGAATTTCATCACCATGGAATATCCTCTTATAAGGTATTATACATCCTAACAGCTTGGAACAAATAAACAGTGAAGAGTTTTTATTGTTACAGGCAGCCATGTAAATACTACACATGGGTGAGCCTGTGATACCAGACCCCATCCGTGTGCCATTTGTAGTTAAACAGGCTTTTTGTCTAAGACTGAAGAGTGTCATAGTTGGCCAAATGAAATCCAGCACTTAATTCTTCTAATATTTTATTCTGTCACATTGAATTCAAAGCCAAGGTCAATCCCATGTTAACATCTTGTGTCGTTAGATTAGCCTTCCTGACAGTGGGTCTAAATTGCCTCCAAGTCTACGAGTTTCCCATGAAGGCGGCATAATGCAAATCGAGACCAACTTCGGGGGGAGGGACACAGAGTATTCATTCGTTATGTCTCTCCTGTTCGCAGAGCCGGACGGAAATATAGTCTTAAACCCGAGCTGTAATGAAGAGGGTAGGCTTATCCATAGATAAGAGTTCTAAACACATTCTGATAGAGGCTGATAATCAGTACAAATCATAGCGGCCATAGAAGGAGTTGTTCTACAGATGGCTTTATTCTTGAGTACTCAGTACCATCTGGCACGTTGGGGCTGAGCCCAGCCCCACCACTCTAAGAAACCATATTTGCGATGTATTGGCACAAATACGAAGTCAATGGCTTCTTGACATTTTGGACCCTGCATCATATGGCAAACCCAGCTTCAGAACATGCCCTTTTCCGGTGGGCAGAGAAGTGGCTCAGATGAGGTTGTTTTTTTGTTGAAGAAAGGTCACCTCAAGGAGTCTTGAAGCTTTGGCTTCCGTTTGAGGATTCCATATGGCACCATGAGCCACTTTGTTTAGGTTAAATGAAATACTTGCAGTATTGATGTAGGAATCTGACAATTTCACACAGAAAGATCTGAGTTTATGTTAAAATAAATTTAGATAATTGATATACCGAATCAATGTGGAATTGATTTTATAACACTGCTTTTAAAACGCTTCATACAGACTTCAGTTACTGTATGTATTGTGAGTTTTCTCTTTCCTGCCTCCCTACGTGGGCTCTGATGGTTTGGAAGGCAGGGGCTGTGTCTTTTTCATCTTTTTATTCCTAGACTCTAAGACCTGGATGGGCACATCTTGGATATCCAGAAAGTTCATTGAATTAGCCCTGAAAACATGGTGTTTGTGCCTTGTTGATTCCATCATTAGGAAGTCATTGAAATGCGGTTTTAACCACTAGAGTCCTAGAAATCAGGGTCTTTAGAGACCAAAAACAATTTTGAACTTTAAGGGCTTTGTGTCCTTTTGTAAGTAGCTGATCATTCAAGTGCTCTACTGGTATTTTCTGAGAGAATAAGTCATTTTGTGAATTTGCTGGCTTCACTGATAACTAGCTGGGTGATCCTGAGCAAGTTATTCTGACTCTCTAAAGCCTCAGTGTCTTCATCTATAAAATGGGGTTCATAATAGTGTCTGTCTCTGAGTTAGTGGATTTCACAAAATGAGTCCTGGAAAGAGCGGCACAAGATGAGCAATAAATGTTAAGTGATTTACTAAGTCTTGACGAAAACTATGGACGCCTCCCTGTATGTCCACACCATAATTTCCATTCATTCCTCCTGTAGGACCATTGTCTTATTGGAAAATGGATGTTCCAGTTATTCGTTGCTACATGTGAACTACCTTAAAATAATAGAGGATTAAAACAATTTGTTATTGTCGGTCACAGTCCTGTGGATTAATTTGGCCTCACTGGGCAGTTTTCATCTGTGTCTCTCACACACTTCTGGTAAAAGAGTGGCTTCTGAAGGCTTGCCTGGGGTCACTCACTCTGCTGGCAGTAGATGCTGGTGGTCAGCTGGGAGCTGGGTGGTGAGTCTCCTGCCCAGGGCCTCTCCACATCGTGTCGGGATTTTCATGGCGGTCTCAAGGAGTTTGCCTTGTCCGAGTCAGTGAATCTCCAAGAGTGAGCGTTCCAGAAGACCCAGTGGACCCTACCCTTAGCTAGACCTGAATCGTTTCTGTAATCTGTTGGTCAGAAGTAAATCCTAGGGCCAGTCCAGAGTTGAGAGGAGGGGGCTGTATTAGGGTATGAGTCCTGGGAGGCATGATTCATTCGGAGAATTAGGGTTAGAAGGCTATCTTCAGAAATGAGCTACCAAAGCGAGCCAGCCTCTCTGGCCAAGAGTCTGGAAATAAACATGGTGGGGGATCTGTGAGATGATTATCTACATTTAACAACTGTAATGAACTTGGGTCTTCCAATCATGACTATTAATGAGTCTTGTTACATATGTGGCAGCCGCCGGTGTCTTTGCATACAGGGTTGTCTGATTATCATGCGAGTCTTGGACTGCATTATCATTTGAAGAATCCGTATTGCTTGATGCAAGGTGATCCAGGGTGACACTGCCTAAACTTTGTTCTAATGGGTTTTCAATGGCTTCTCTCAAGCTGGTCCCACCTCCTGAAGTTTGTATCCTGAATTCTTGAAGCAGTATTTCGTTCCAGTTTAAGCTTTATGTTGGTATTTTTGAGATCATCTTCAGATGACTTAAATAATACTTCCCAAACTCTGCATGGGTCACATCCCCAACCTAGTCCATCATTATTCTTCCATTATGTATCCATTAAAATTTTTTTAATGTTTATTTATTACTGAGACAGAAACAGAGCATAAGTGGGGGAGGGGCAGAGAGCGAGAGAGAGACAGACAGACAGACAGACAGACAGACTCTGAAGCAGGCTCCAGGCTCTGAGCTGTCAGCACAGAGCCCAATGCGGGACTTGAATCCACAAACACGAGATCATGACCTGAGCCCAAGTTGGCCACGTTTAACCAAGTGAGCCCCCAGGCGCCCCATGTATCCATTTTTAACAACTTGATGTCCGTCCTCCAAGACTGTTCTCTGTAGTTTTGTTACTTAATCAATATACTTGGGATCATTCACTCATTCAACTAGACGTTCATGTTTATTCATCCAGGAAGTATGTACTCAGTGTCAGTATGTCTGAAACTTTATTTTAAAACAATGTATCGGAGCTCTTGGGTGGCTCAGTCACTTAAGTGTCTGACTCTTGGTTTCGGCTCAGGTCGTGATTTCATGGTTCGTGGGATCGAGCCCTAAGTTGGGTGCATTGACAGCATGGAGCCTGCTTGGGATTCTCTCTCTCCCTCTCTCTCCGCCCCTCCCCTGCTTGTGTGTGCACTCTCCCTCAGTCTTTCTCCAAAAAAAAAAAAAAAAAAAAAACCAAAGAAAAAAACAACCCCCTGAAAATAACACAACACATCTTGGGAATTCTTCTCAGTACATAGAGTCGCCGTCACTTAATTGCTGCCTGATGTAGTATTCTCACTTTTTGATATTACACATAATCCGACAGTGATCCTCGGAAATGTATCCTTGGTCATGCACACTTTTTTTTTGGTAAGACAGAGTCTTAGGAAGTGGAAATGCTGGGTCAAAGGGAAAGCTCATTTACAATTGTGATTAAATGACCTCAAGAACACTGACATTCAAAATGGCGGTGCCAGGGAACGGCAGTGGGCAGTGATCATGATTCCTCACACTCTGGCAACATGGGATATTGGGGTCCGCCCTTTTTAATTGTTGTCGGGATGAAAACTGAAAAATGACATCTCCCTGTTTAATGCACCCCCCCCTTTTTTTTTTACAAGTTTATTCTTGAAAGTTTAATGCACATTTGTTTCTCCTTTTCCTCGAAATTACCTTTCTGACCTCTGCCTGGTTTTGGTTGGGTTGTTTGTCTCTATCTCAGTGAACCGTCTTGTGTTTCTTTTATATTATTGATAGTATTTGGAAGTGCCCCCTGCAAGGAACAGAGAGCCTGATTAACAATGACTTTAACAAATAAGGGTTTATTTTTTTTTTTATACAACGAGAAACCTAGAGGTATGAGGCTGTCAGCATTTGGTCTGTGACTCAGTCTTGGCATCATTGGGATCTCCATAGTGGCTTGGCTTTTTCCTCTTGATCACAAAATAGTAGTGCTGATGGCATATGTCCTTTTTTTTTTTTTAATAGAAACCTACAGTTTTCCCAGAATCTGCAAGAAGTTTATAATGCCTGGAACGGAGAGAGGAAAAGACAAAAGAAATTGATCAGGAGTTTCGGGTTAACTAGGAAGCACTGCTTGCCCCTTTGCCATTAATACTTTGTGTTTCTTGCTGTTTAAATTGTATCTTTTTCCCATTTGTCACAGTATCTTAATTCAGTTATAGTATCTTACAACTCACAGGCATTTATATTTTGAAGGTAGTAAATGCTGTTATTTCATTTGTTTATGATCTTAATTTATATTTTTTCCATTAGGAACTTTTTTCTTTTTTTCTAATATATTTAATGTTTTGCTTTGTATGCTTTAAAAAATCAATCTGGAATTAATTTTATTTATGGTGTATAGTATGGGAAAATACTCTATTTCTCTGCCTACCCACACAGAGTGAGTTAGTTTTTTTTTAAAACAGGTAGAAGGCTTATTTTTCTTATTAAATAAAGGTCTTCCCAGCTTACTGAGGTATAATTGATAGATATATAACATGATGCTTTGGTGCAGGTTTACATAGTGAAGTAATTACCACAATCAAACTAATCACCATATACATCACTTCATAACCTCACAGTTATTATTAGCGTGTGTGTGTGTGTGTGTGTGTGTGCATGCGCCTGTGCAGTGAGAACTCTTAAAGATTTATCTTCTTAGTAAATTCCATGCATATGATACAGTATTGTTAAGTAGAGTTACATTGTTATACATTAGGTCTTCAGAATCTATTCATCTTGCATGATTGAAACTTTATATCCCTTGACTAACATCTCCCCATTCATTTCCTTCTCCCACGGTCCATGTAAGTGAGATCATATGGTATTCGTCTTTCTGGGTCTTCCTGGGTTTATTTCAGTTACTGTAAATGTCCTCTGTGTTCATCTTGTTCTTGGAAACAGCAGGATTTCAGTTTTTAAAAAACTGTAATGTATATAATATATAGCTATCTGTATGGATATGATACATAAATGTTTATTATAAGATTTATATTATAATTATAACATCTGTATAATATCGACATAATACCATGCTCACTTTATGCATTCATCCTTCATGGGTGTTTAAATTATTTTCATGTATTGGCTTATTATAAATGCAATGACATGGCAGTGTAGACTTCATTTCTCATATATCTGGAAGATTATAACTGGTCTCAAATCAACATCTCCTTTTCCTCACCCACTAGCCCCTGGTAACTGCTGATCTATTCTCTGTATGAACTTGGCTTTAAAATTTTGCAGTACAGCTTAAAATTAGGAGGCCTGGTGATTCCAGCTCTGTTCTTTCTCAAGATTACTTTGGCTATTCAGGGTCTTTTGTGGCTCCATAGGAGTTTTATTTTTTGTTTCTGTGAAAAATGCCAATGGAATTTTGACAATTGCATTGTGTCTACAGTGAATTTGGTAGTATGGGCATTTTAACTATATTAAATCTTCATTTCATGAACATAGGATATCTTTCCATTTATTTTTATGTCTTTAGTTCCTTTCATCAATATCTTGTGGTTCTTATCATATATATAGGTGTTTCATTTTCTTGATTAAATCTGTTCCTAAATATTTTATTGTTTTCGATGCTATTACAAATGAGATTGTTTTCTTTATTTTTTCCCAGATAGTTCCCTGTCAGTGTATAGAAATACAACTGATTTTTGTATGTAGATTTTATATTCTGCAACTTTGCTGAACTCATTTATTAGTTCTCACGGTTTTTTTTGATGGATTCATTAGGATTTTCTCTACGTAAGATTACACTGTCTGCAAACAGAGACAACTTTACTTCTTCCTTTCCAATTTGGATGTCTTTTGTTTCTTTTTATTACATAATTGCTCTGGCTAGGATTTCTAGTACAATGTTGAATAAGAGTGGTGAGAAGGGGATACCTTTGTCTTGTTCCTGATCTTAGAGGGCAAGCCCTCAACTGTTCACTGTTGACTGTGACGCTAGTGTGGGCTTGTCATATGTGGCTACCTTTTGTTGAGTTTGTTTCTTCTCCACCTACTTTGCTGAGAGTTTTTATCATGAGAGGATGTTGAATTTTGTCAAATGCTTTTTCTGCATCTATTGAGATGATCAGATAATTTTCAACATTCATTCTATCAGTATGACGGGTCCCATTTGTTGATTTGTGTATGTTGAACCAGCCTTGCCTCCCAGGGATAAATCCCTCCTGATTATGGTATAAAGTCCTTTTTAAAATTTTATTTAATTTGAGAGAAAGAGAGAAAGAGAGAACAGTGAAGGGGCAGAGAGAGAGGGAGAGAGAATTCCCAAGCAGGCTCTGCACCCTCAGATCATGACCTGAGCTGAAATCAAGAGTCAGATGCTTCACCTGCTGAGCCACCCAGGCACCCCAGCGTATGGGTCACATGCTGTTGAATTTGGTTTGGTCATCTTGTTGAGAAATTTTGCCTCTGTATTTTTCAGGGAGATAGGCCTTCTAGTTTTCTTTTTGTGTGTGGTGTTTTGGCTTTGAGCTTGATAATTTTTATTCTGCTTTGTCAAGTCTGCTGCTGAAACTATTGCATTTTTAATTAATTAATTTTTAACATTGATTTTAGTTTTGAGATACAGAGAGACAGAGTGTGAGTAGGGAAGGTGCAGAGAGAGAGACACAGAATCAGAAGCAGGCTTCAGGCTCCGAGCTGTAGGCACAGAGCCCGATGTGGGGCTCGATCTCACGAACTGCGAGATCATGACCTGAGCCAAAGTCGGACGCTTAACCGACTAAGCCACCCAGGCGCCCCTGCATTTTTAATTTAAATGTATTGTATTCTTCAGCTTCAGATTGTCTGTTTGATTCTTGTTTTGTGATTTCTCTCTTTCTGTTGAACTTCTTGTATTATTTTCCTGATTTCATGCAGTAGTCTGTGTTCTCTTGTGGCTTGCTGAACGTCTTCAAAACAATTACTGTGAGTTCTCTATCAGGCAGTTCATAGATCTCCCATTTCTTTCAGGTCAGTTATTGGAAATTTAGTGTGTGGTGTCTTTTTGGTGGGGTCATGTTGCTTGACCTGTCACTGGCTTATAGCCTTGCCCGGGTGTCTACGCATTTGAATGAGGGGAGGAGGAGTCACTTCCTTCAGGCTGAGTAGACTGCCTTCCAAGGGAAGTATGTTCACGTGCAGATGGGCATGGGCATGGGCACAGACTGGGTGGGGTGTGCGTTGATGCTGGTCCTGGTGGCACAGCTCTCACTCTGGGTGTGCAGTGGCAGCCACGGCTCTGGCTCCAGACAGCTCGGTTAGTTGGGGTCACTGTTGGTGTTGGCCAAGACCACGGGGGTCCTCAGCCGTGAACGCTGCAGGTTCTGCGATGGTCTGAGGGCTGCGGAAGTTATCCATGGCGCAGACTGCTGGAGTCTTCCTGCTTTTCCTTTTCCCCATGGTGGGGGAAGTTGGGGCCCCCCGGATCCCTCTTGCCCCTGAGCTGTGCTATTCTGGGGGATGAGGTGATACAAATAAAGTGTTTTCTTCACCTCCCTGTGCAGCCATCCTTAGTTGACTGAGCCACCCAGGTGCCCCTCTCAGATCTATGTTCACTGATGAGTAGTTGTTAAATCTTTGGTTTTGTTGGAGGACCTCCTAGTCCACCGTCTTGCTGATTTCACTCTGAATAGTGAGTTTTCTCAGTAGTACAGTCAAAGTTTCCACCTCTTTCTGTATTGTCTATTCTGCTCCGTTCATTCGTCTCTCTAGAACCATGTTCTTTTCATTCCTGTAGTTTCTTGTATATACTCTTGTGTACACAGAGTTCCTTTGGCTGTTCCACCTCCTAACACCAGATTTTTTGGTCAGATTCTCTCATGTTTGCTTCTTCAGATAAATTTTTGTAGTTTATTAAGTTTCATATAAACATCCCATTGTAATTTGTCATGGGATTACATTGAAACAGTAGGTTAACCAATAAGATGATGAAAATAGAGGTGCCTAGGTGGCTCAGTCGGTTAAGTGTCCAGCTTCAGCTCAGGTCATGATCTCACAGTTTGTAGGTTTGAGTCCCGTGTCAGGCTCTGTGCTAACAGCTCAGAGCCTGAAGCCTGCTTCAGATTCTGTGTCTCCCTCTCTCTCTGACCCTCTGTGCTCAGGCGCTGTCTCTCTCTCTCTCTGTCTCTCTCAAAAATAAACATTAAAAAATGTTTTAAAATTTAAAAAAAGATGAAAATAAAAGAAATAAAATAAAAGATTAATACTTAATCTTTTAAGGTTTCTTTTTTTAATTTTTTTTACTGTTTTTTATTTATTTTTGAGAGACAGAGAGAGACAGTGCGAGCAGGGAAGGGTCAGAGAGAGAGAGAGGGAGACACAGAATCTGAAGCAGGCTCCAGGCTCTGAGCTGTCAGCACAGAGCCTGACACAGGGCTCAAACCCATGAACTGTGAGATCATGACCTGAGCCGAAGTCGGACGCTTAACCAACTGAGCCACCCAGGCTCCCCAAGGTTTTTTTGAATGAACTTCAGTATAACTGTGTAATTTTCCTTACATCTTGCACATTTTTTGTTATCCTTTATGCTGTAAATTTGTATTGGCACTGAGGAGTACTATTGACTTTTGTTTGCATTTGACCACCTTCATCATGTTCTTATTAATTAAAAAAAATTTTTTTAATGTTGTGAGCAGGAGGGGGAGGAGTGACAGAGAGAGAGAGGGGGAAGAGAGAGAGAGTCTAAAGCAGGCTCCAGGCTCTGAGCTGTCACCACAGAGCCTGATGTGGAACTGAAACCATAAACCATGACTTCATGACCTGAGACACTGCCTGAGCCACCCAGGCTCAATTTAAAAATTAATTTTAAAAATGCAGTTGATTTCGCAGAGGTTTTTGTTGTTTTTAGGTCTGGAATTAAAACATATACAAGTAATGACAATTTGTGGTTTTCTTGATCCTTCTAACTCACAGGGTATTTTGTTTGCTTTTGTTTTTGTTCTTTTCGACTCCAAGCAATGTTTACAGTGTCCCAACCAATTTTGAATGATAGCAGTGATGGTAAACTTTTAAATTTAGTTCTTTATTATCATTGAAATGTCTGTAAATGTTTCACTCCAAAGTGTTAGTTTTGGGATAGATTCTATTTCTTTCTAGCTTGCTGTGCATTTTTCTTGGGAATTAGGTATATATTTATTAAAATTACGAGTTAAAAATTTTTTTTAAATGTTTATTTTATTTTTGTGTGTGAAAGAGAGAGAGAGAGACAGAGCATGAGCAGGGAAGGGGCAGAGAGAGAGAGAGAGGGAGACACAAAACTTGAAGCAGGCTGTTAGGAAAGAGCCTGACGCAGGGCTCGAACTCACGAACTGCAAGATCATGACCTGAGTGAAGTTGGATGATTAACCAACTGAGCCACCCAGGCGCCCCTAAAATTGTTAGTCTTGAGGTGGCCATGTAGGGTTTCTCCTTAATTTCGGGAAAGTGGATAATTTCAGAAATCTTCATGATGAACCATGTAATATTCCAGAGGAAATTCTCCAGGGGCCTGTCTTGGTGTAGATCACTGTCATTCGTTGTAATTCTTGGCATTCTTATTTATGCTTTAAATTACTTTGTTCTTTGGAGGGCCTTTGTTTCTGGAGAAATACAGTCTGGGTTTTGTATCACTTTTCTGTTTGTCTTTGAGAATGAATTGGAAAGTTTTCTATCGTTTCCAGTGTCCTAACGTGATCACGACAAAATACAGGCTGTTGGTTGTGAGAATGTTGGTTGAACTCACCCATAAAAACTCTCTGGGCCTAGAGATTGGGGAGAGTTTGATCCTTCGCTAACTTTTTTTCTCTCTCTTTGCTTTTTAAAGCCTTTTTTCAACTGGCTTCAGTGGGTTAAAACTTCTTAATAATAGCCTATTTAATCTAAGTTTTCAGATTTATTGATGCACATTTATATATACCATAAAGCTCCTTCTCATTTGTAGTTATACGCTGTTTATCATTCTTTTAAATGATTATTTGTACTCAGTTCCTGGATCGGTCTTGTGGGAACTTTATTTTATTGCTCTTTTTACAAAGCTAGCTTTTGGTTTTATTGCGGCAGTCCCATATTTTTCTTTTGTTTTCTGTTTCGTGGGTTCCTGCTTTTATCTGTATTCATTCCTTCTTTTTATTTTCTTCCTTTTTTTTTTATTGTTGTTTTGGTTGTTTTTGTCCAGCTTTCCAAGGGGAATGTTTAGCTCGTTTATCTCCCATCTTCCTTGTTTTCTAATATGAGCGTTTGGAGTTACGAGTTTTCTTGAGAAGGCGGCTAGTATGTTCCGTAATTTAGA
The DNA here is from genome assembly GCA_004023845.1 of Helogale parvula. Lineage (NCBI taxonomy): Eukaryota > Metazoa > Chordata > Mammalia > Carnivora > Herpestidae > Helogale > Helogale parvula. The sequence goes on from PJEM01001128.1 coordinate 35,055, forward strand.
TATGTAGCGTTCTAGTTCCTTTCTCAACAGGTCATAATTTCAGTTCAGAGTTTCTATTTAACCCAAGAGTGATTTAGAACACAGTTTTAAATCTAAAGATGGGTAGTTTTAGTAATGCTGTTACTTGCTCTTGCTTTTTGGCCATTTATTTATTAATCATTTCTAGATTTACCACATTAGTTCCTCTATGCACATTTTAGGATTCTGGCTGTTTTTGAACTTGAGGGCTTTTTTATGGTGTATTATAAACATTGAGGGGGTGCCTGGATGGCTCAGTCGTTTGAGTGTCTAACCAGCTCAGATCATGATCTCATGGATTGTGAGTTCAAACCCCGAGTCAGGCTCTGTGTTGACAGCTCAGAGTCTGGAGCCTGCTTCGGATTCTGTGTCTCCCTCTCTCTCTGCCCCTCCCCTGCTCATCCTATGTTTCTCTCTCCTTTAAAAATCAATAAACATTAAAAAAATTTAAAAATATTGATTTTTGGGGGATTAATTTATGTGTTGTTTATTATTTATTTGAGAGAGAGAGAGAGAGAGAGAGAGAGAGTGAACTCATGATCAGGGAAAAGGGGCAGAGGAAGAGAGAAAGAGAGACTCTTAAGCAGGTTCCACGCACAGGGACCCTGGGATCATGAGCTGAGCTGAAATCAAGAGTTGGGCACTCAACTGACTGAGCCACCCAGGTGCCCCATTGGTAAATTTATTTTCTGATTTTTTTTTGACATTTGTTTATTTTTGGGAGACAGAGACAGAGCACAAGTGCGGGTGCAGCAGAGAGAGGGAGACATGTAATCAGAAGCAGGCTCTGAGCTGTCAGCACAGAGCCTGACATGGTGCTCGAGCTCATGAACTGCAAGATCATGACCTGAGCGGAAGTCGGATACCTAACTGACTGAGCCACACAGGTGCCCCCAATGGTAAATTTATTTTCAAAGGATGCATGTCCTCCGGGTGCACAATATAAATACAGTGCATACCTGAATATTTACATACATAGAAACATGATCTATGAGTATGTATCCGTGCTTACTCTGACTTGTTACTTGTCATGATAGAAATCCCTTCTGTATTTTTCTTTGATCTGGGAATGTCTGAGCAGGAAATACGTTACTATCTCCTTGGAATTCAGAATGATTTTGGTATATGTATTTATTTTGAAGTTCTGATATCTGGCGCATACCATTTCATGACTTTTATAGTTGCTTAATTGATCATCTTTTATTAATAAAATATTCTTCTCTGTCCCTTTTGATGTCTGTCACCTTTAATTCTGATTTTTTTCCCTGACATTTAAATTACTAATTCCGTGTTCTTTTTGTTCCACAGTTGACTGACATTTTGCCTTTTTATTTTATTTTCAATCTTTTTGAGCTATTTTGTTCCAGAAGTATGTCTTGTAATGAGCATATAAATAATTTTTTTAAGCATTACTTGTGGCATCAGAAATTCTGTGTGGGCTGAAAAATCCCCACATCTCGACTGCTTTGACAATTTCTCCTCAGCCTTGGGGGTGACGTTCAGATATTCCCTCCTATATGAAACCCTTCTGGAAATTCCTCACCCTGAAAATAAGTGGATCTCTCATATTTTTTCTTTTATTTTTTTAAGTTTTATTGATTTATTTGAGAGAGACAGAGAGAGCCCCAGCAGGGAAGGGGCAGACAAGGGGAGAGAGAATCCCAAGCAAGCTCTGTGCTGGCAGAGATGTGAGACGCTGACCTGAGCCAAAACCAAGAGTCAGACACTCAACCAACTGAGCTACCCAGGTGCCCCTTTCATCTCTTTTTCTAAGTCACTTAATGACTTTTAAATTCTAGCCCTCAGCACCTTGTATTATAAGTATCTACTCAACTAATTTTCTCCAGGATTCATGAAAATGAAAACAACATTCATATTTCTATGCTTCTTTAGTCGTTCCACTCCCAATATGTCCTTCCCAGCCCCTCCCCCTAACTCTTACTAGGTTGTTTTTGGTTCAGCACCCGTTGGGAGACCTTGGGGTCTCCTGAGTATTCAGAAGTGTTGCCTTCCACATGCAGAAGGATGTCAAAGTGCAGAAGGGGAAGGGTGCCTCCTACGGAGACACGGAGACAGGAGAGCACTGGTCATGTCAGAGACTTTACTAGAAGGTCATGGTGGCTGGAAACTGTTTTGCATGAAGCAGGGAGCAGGGAGCGGTGGTAGATGAGGAGGAGAAAGGAAGAGATGTTCTGCGGAAACGTTCTTTTCCTGCGAAAGGAGACGCTGCATCTATTGACCCATGATAAAATCTTCGGGACCCAACGTGGAACTCTGCCTTGATAATTTCCCGTTTTAGTCCTAGAATTGAACAGTTGGCCATCCTTGGCCTCCTGAAGAGTGCAGCTTAACTTGGGAGAAATAACTCAAGGAAAACTTGGCCAAGGCAGCTGAGACCTGGCCAACAATTGTGTCCCTCATAAATAATGCGGCACGGTCCCGTTTTTCTGTCCCCACCGTCTCCCCCAACTTGATTCTACTGGGGGCGTATTTCATGCGCTTGCCTTTAGGTACAGATGCCTGACAGGTTGGGCACCATGCCCAGTTTGTTTTATTTTATGTCTGTTCTTCGGTTACTGCCTCTCATTCCACAGGGAAAGTTGCAAATGGCTGTCACCTCGGTCTCCCCGTCATTCCCATTTCTGTGAGCATTAATGCTTATGCAGTGGTCTGAGTACAAAGCCCCTCCCTCTCACTTGCCCTTAGATTTTCCCCCTGTCACGTGCACTCCTGCCGTCGTGGGACCTTCTCTTTCTTCCAGAAACAGACTCTTGTCACTGTTCTCTTTTGTGGTTCCTCTTGAACCTGCCCCGTACCCCCAACACAGATTCTAGTGGCCAGAGGTAGTGGAAACACGGCTCCCTCGGAAAGAAAGCTATAGGGGCATATGGGTGGGACTTGGACAGTTGCTTAAACAGAGAGACACGGGGTTGAGTGAGAGAATCGAGGCCATGGACAAGATGGTCAAGAACTAGTGTGTTTGAAATATTCACGCTAAAGCTAATGAACCACCATGAATTTATCACATGTTGACACTATTTGCAAAAGGTACCATTCAAGGCGATGTTTGTAATGACACACGATCTCTTAATAAGAAATACCTATCCCCACTTAGAAAAGTTACCGATGGGTCTGGCCATGATACAGTAGCAGTTGCAGCTAGTTAAGGACCATGTGCCATGTGTCATGGCCTGTGCATTTTATCATTACTTCTCAGTGACAATAGCATCAAGTGGGTTCTATGTTATTTGGCTTTATAGACGAGGAGGGTGACATTTACGGAAGTTATGGGACTCCTCCAGAGTCAGTGGGATTTGCATCAAAATGCCTAAAGGAGATGTCCCAAATGAGAAAAACACCAAAGCCTCTTTTGACAAATAGACTCTTACTTACCTTTAATTCTTTTTTACTTGTTTCTCTTTGAATTTTTTCCTTAAATTTTTTTTAAGTTTATTTATTTATTTTGAGAGAGTGAGAGAGAGAACATGAGCAGGATAGGGACAGAGAGAGAGAGAGAGAGTGGGGAGAGAATCCCAAACAGTTCAGAGTCTGATGCAAGACTCGAATTCACGAACCGTGAGATTATGGCCCGAGCAGAAACCAAGAGCTGAGTGCCCAACAGATTGAGCCACACAGATGCCTCCATCTACTTCTTTTCTGAATCGTTTTCCTCTGAGGGTCCTTAAGTGCTGTTGAAACTCTGGCCTTTAGTTATTCTGTCAACTCTGATGTGCTTCTCTGCTCACCTCCATGTCGACCTTTTGCTAAACCATGGTGCCGCTTGGATGCTGAACACCCCTTTTGGATGATCCACAGAGCCTCAAGCCAACATCTTGGTAACTAACTTCATGAATGAAGTCTCTTAGCTGGAAACTTGAAATTGCTACTAGAGGCTCTTACTCCTTTAACACCTCAGTGTGTGCACACACATCACAATGGACCGCCAGTTCGATCTCCACCTGATGTCCACTGTATCCCCTTCCAATTCGTTTTCCACAGCATAGCTAGAATGAGATTTATTGTTAAAATAAGTAAGGCAGATGCTGTCATTCCCTATTTAAAGCCCTTAAGTGGTCTCATCTTCACTACTTTGAAGATAATATCAAAGACTTACACAGGACATGTTCATTTGTCAGCGGTTGATTCACTGAATCTTTGTGACAGTTGTGATATATTATTACTCCATTATACAGATGAACCAGAGAGGTTCAATGATCTTCCCAGAGTTGTAGAGATAATAAGTGTTGGAGCAGAGAGTGAAGTCTACACTGTGGGACTCCAGGGACTGTTCTCAGCCATTAGGCTTTGTAGCCAGTCTTCTCATGGCATAACCCACCTGATCCCACTGGAAACGTTCAGACTCCCTTCATTTTTCTTGGCCAAGTTGACTGGGAGCTAGGATCTTGGAGAGAGGTGATGTAGGATAGAGTCCCCAACCAGCCAGCCAGCCCATAATGGACATAGAGTAACATCAAGAAATACACATTATCATTACTTCCAGGCTAACATATTGGTTCATTGTTGAGGCGCCATGAATGTTGGTGAAGGATGGACTAAAATTGTTGAGATCCCACAATGTGAGAACGCACAGTGGGCCAACATACCATCCATGAAGCATCTGTATTACTCTGGAGAGAAATCTCCACACATTGTCAGGGACTGAACCAAGAAGAAATATACATTACCTGCTTTGTGCTAGGTATTTTGTGTGCAAGGAGCAGGATAACACAGTCACTGGGCAGTTTCAAAGACAGTAATTCTGATAGATTGGAAGGATCAGATCCTTACAGATTTGTCTGGAACAACAGATTCCACATCTGAGCTGTATTAATTACATCTAAATAGCTTAGTTTCACTATGACCCCTCCCTCCTCTTTTTAAAGAAGAAGTTCTATGGCTTTGTAGGATCGACTCTACCATGATCAATCTGTGAGGCATATGATGAGTAAACAGTATTGCATTACGGTTCTCAATAGAGGAGAAACTATCGAATCAAGGGCTCTCCATGGACAGCTGGGAATATGTCAGAACCATTTAGTTCTGCCGAGGGCTGATTTTATGAAGCAGAAACAACACAGGATGTAATTTTAGTAAATATTTGGATGGCTCTCAAAACCTTTTTGCTCTTTGAGTAGAGTCTGAAGGTCCCAAAACACATTAATTTGCAGCTTCTTTGAATTTTATTTCTTAAAGGATCATAAAGTAACGATCATGTTTTTAAAAAGTTCTTCAAGTTTATTTACTTATTTTTGAGAGAGAGAGAGAGAGAGAGAGAGAGAGAGAGAGGGAGAGCACAAGCAAGGGAGGGGCAAAGAGAGAGAGAGAGGGAGATACAGAATCTGAAGCAGGCTCCAGGCCCTGAGCTGTCAGCGCAGAGCCCAATGTGGGGCTCGAACCCACGAACTGTGAGATCATAACCAGAGCTCAAGTTGTTGGACATTTAACCAGCTGAGCCACCCAGGTGCCCCCACAACAATCAACGTTTTTAAAATGATTCTACATTTGTATGAATTTCAACACGTGAAGATTTCTGTGACCACTGCCAGAATCAGGATTCAGAAGTTTCTACCACCCTTCCAGACTCCCTCAGCTGCTGCTCTGCAGTCACACCTTGACCCCCACTGCTACTTCTTGGCAACTACTCCTAGGTTCTCCATCACGTGGTTCAGGCTTTTTGAAACTGTTGTATAAGGGGAATAATACTATACGTAACCTTTTGAGACAGCTCAGCATAACGTCTTTGAGACCCATCTAAGTCTGTGTGTATTCATTAATTTGCTGTTTTTATTGTTGATTTATGGGTTGAATTGTGTGCACTTCACCAAAAAAATTTTTGTTCAAGTCTTAATCCCTAGTCTCTACCAATGTGACTTTATTTGGTTTACTGCAGATATAATTAGTTAACACGTGGTCATGGTGGGTGGGTCCTTAAGCCCATGTGACTTGTGTCTTTATGAGAAGAGTAGAGATGATAGAGTTTTGGAGCAGTGGAGGTCTGGAGCCTACAGCCAAGACAGAATTCTTGAGATAACCTCTGTGAACAGGATGATTTTATTAAAGCACAGGGACAGGACTGGTGGGCAGAACAAGGTGCCCTGGGTTTATGAATAAGGACCGGTTGTATACTATGGTGTTGGAGAAGGTAAAGTCAAAAGAAAGGCCTCCAGGGGCACCTGGGTGGCTCAGTTGGTTGAGGATGCAACTTCAGCTCAGGTCATGATCTCACAGTCCATGGGGTCGAGCCCCACGTCGAGCTCTGTGCTGACAGCTCAGAGTCTGGAGCCTGCTCAGATTCTGTGTCTCCCTCTCTCTCTGCCCCTCCCCTGCTCTCTCTCTGCTCTGTCTCTCAAAATAAAATCAAGACGCTAAAAAACATAAGATACCTGAGGCCTTGCTGTTGTCAGAGTCAGGTTGTTTTTCCTCTAGTAAGGCATTACCATTAGGAAAGTTGCAGGTTCCCGGAGGAATGGTACACTCTGTATTTGCCTCAAGTATCTGTCAATGGGCTGCAGGTTATAAAGAAATATATTTTTACCTGCCATTGCCTGCTTGCCTTTGTTCCCCACGACACTGTGGAGGGGAGGGTGATGTTGGGGCTCCGGGAAACGGGAGTCTATAGGTTTCAGGAGATGAGGCTCTGGCTAAGCTTGCCTTTTTCTTGTAATTTATTCAGACATTTGCAAACTGATGGAGACTCAGGTCCTGGAGGACTGTGATCCCTGTCAGTTAGCCATTTGTTTTCTTTCCTTTCTTTGTTCTTGGCCAGCCCAGGATGCCTGAGGAATGTCACACGTATCCCACCTGGGGAGGGGGGTGGATGGTATGCTAGCTTGTGTTTGGCCTTCAGCTTGCTTTATGCTCCTCATCAGAGAGACACAGAGAGGAGACTGCCATGTGAAGACACAGACAGAACACCATCATCTGAAGACCGAGGCAGAGATTGCCGTGATGCTGGCACATGCCAGTGATCTTCCAGGGCCACCAGAAGCAAGGAAGATGCAAAGAAGGATTCTTTCCATATAGATTCTTGAGGGAGTGTGGCCCTGCCACCATCTTGGTTTAGACTTCTGGCCTCTACAACTGTGTGATGCTGATTTCTATTGGTTTAAGCCATCTAGTTTGTGGTACTTTGTTTTGGCAGCTTCAGGAAACCAATACTTAGAGAAAACAGGACTTAGAACTGCTAAAAATTCCTCAACATTTCTATGATCTAAGGTGTATGTAACAGAAAATGAGCCTAGAAAAAACATAAGGGCAAGTGTGGTGGAAGGTACGGGATAGTTTGTTGAATTATGGATGATTGAAAAAAAAGGTAGCAGAAAGAATGGGAACCCAGCCAGTTCTGAAGCTTGGGTTCAGAGACTAATTGCCAGTCTCTCTCGGGTACTGTGAAAATGACTCTGCTCCAACTGCTTGAGATTGAAATCCATTTCCCTGATTACTAGTAAACTTGAACGTTTCTTCCAATATTTGTCAGCTGTTATGATTTGCCTTTTCTAAATTTCCTATGTATATTTACCCCCATTTTAAAAATGGGGATAATCTTATTTCTCTCAAAAATTTATTGTAGCAGTTCTTGAAGTATTCTGCATTTCAGTCCCATTTCTATCATATAGGATGGAAATAATATGGTTTAGAATGTTCCTTGTCTTGGCCCTGTAACTGTCTTTAGAGTCTTTTGCCAAACAGTTGTTTAAAATGAATTACAAGCTCAAGCCCCCATCGATGTTTTCTTTTACTGATTCTTTCTGTTGTTTGTTGCTTAATGTTTTATCCCCATTCCAAGATTATATAAGTATTACCTTATGTTGTCTATTAGTCTAACTTTTAATGCCTGGGTCTATAATTCATCTGCAGTTTAATTTTGCATGTGCAGTGTGAAGGAGGAATATCATTAAAATTTTCCAAATGTATAGTCAGTTCTGCCAACTCCAGTTTTTTTTAAATAAATTTGTTAATGTTTGTTTATTTTTGAGAGAGAGAGAGAGACAGAGCGTGAGCAAGGAAGGGGCATAGAGACATACAGAGACACAGAATCTGAAGCAAGCTCCTGGCTCTGAGCTGTCAGAACAGAGCCTGACTTGGGGCTTGAACCCACAAGCCGTGAGCTCATGATGCTGAGCCGAAGTCAGATGCTTAACTGACTGAGCCCCCCAGGCACCCCTTGTCATCTCCAGTTTTCATGTTGGTTCCACCAGCCTTCCCTGCTGTCCAGTGCCACCTTCGTGGTGTACAGATTTTCCTTCAAGTTATGATTCCGTTTCTGGACTCCACTCTGTCTTTGCTGATCCGCTTACCTGTTCTTACATCAACAACTCACTTATTAAATTATTTTAGCATCTTAATTTTTACCTTAGCTTCCTGACATTTTTTGGTAGCAGATAGAACATGTATCCCTCATTAGTTTTTACAGAATTTTTATGATTTAAAAAATATTTTCTTTCAAGATAGCCTATCAATTTAGATAAGAATATTGTCGAGAATGTAATTGATAGAATGCTGAATATGTAAATACTTTAGGAGATTTTTAATACTTGCCTTATTTAGTTATTTAGATCTTCTTTCAGATACTTCCATAATTTTTTAAGATACTTCCATACATTTATACAATTTTCTTTTTTTTCTTTAATGTTTATTAATTTTTTGAGACAGACACGAGCATGAGGTGGGAAGGGGCAGAGAGAGAGGGAGACACAGAATCTGAAGCAGGCTCTAGGCTCTGAGCTGTCAGCACAGATCCTGATGCAGGGCTCCAGCCCATGAACTGTGAGATCATGACCTGAGCTGAAGCCGGTCACTTAACTCACTGAGTGACCCAGGCGCCCCTATACAGTTTTCTTTATATTTGTCATGTTGATTTTTTTCCCCTGTGTATCTCCTTTGCCTGTAAAAGATATATCTTCTCAATTATCCTTAAAAGAATTTTTTAATGTTTATTATTTTGAGAGAGAGAAAGAGAATGTGTGTATGCACGTACACATAAACATGTGAACAGGGAAAGCAGAGGGAGAGTGATAAAGAGAGAGAGAGAGACAGAGAATCCCAAGCAGGTTCTGCACTGTCAACATGGGGCTTGATCTCATGAACCTGAGCCGAAATCAAAAGTCAGATGCTTAACTGACTGAGCCACCCAGGCACCCTCGATTATCCTTTTGACATATTATTGTTTGTCTGCAGCTGAGGAAACCATTTTTGTGTATTTATGAAATATCTGGCCACCTAACTGGATTATAATATTACTTAGAATAATTTTTCAGTTGGTATCCTTCATGTTTCCAGGTAGCAATCCTATCTGCCTCTCATAATGACTGGTTCATGTTTTCTAATATTCCTTCTGCTTTACGTGTCTTACTGCATTTATTCCAACTCCAGAAGAATGTGAAAGAGCAGCTATAATATCAGGAAGTTTGTCTTTTCCTAACTTCACTGAAAATATTTCTTGTGTTGGCATTTATTTTAGATTTTTGGTAGATATGCTTTCTTGAGTTGGAAGTAGTTTCCATTAAAAAAAAGGCAGAAGTGTATGAAATGCTTTTCCGGTGTCTATTTGAATGATCACATGAATTTGTGTTCTTGAGCTATTATGTAGTGAATTCTCTGAATAGAACCCTGTAACTCATCAGTCCTTTCATTCTTTGCCCTTTAACGTGCCTTGTAATTTTTGTTGAAAGTTGGGTATGATATATTGGCTTATAGGAACAGAGGTAAAATAGACCTTTGGTGTGAAATTTTATGTTAACATGGGTATGGGCTGGGCTGTGTTTAATGTTCCCTGTAGCTGAGGTCTCTGATTCTTCAAGTTCCTAGAGAGAGAGAGAGAGTGAGAGAGAGAGCGCGCAATGCAACACCTCTGGTGAGTGGTCCTTTGTCACGGAGAAGCCTCTGAGGTGTGGGACGATGGCTGCCATTCTTCCTTCTCCATCTCCTCCCAAGAGCCACAAGCTGATCTTCCTCTGTGCTTCAGTATGAAAACCTGATAGGGTTCCAGGAGGTAAAACCCATGAATGTGTGGGGGCCCCCTGTGGTATAATAAAAAATAAGAATTTGCTCTTGTATCCCCAGTTCCTGGCACAGAGTTCCTAAATTCCTTGCCATGTACTATTGTTTGTAGGCTAATGTGATGACTCAGGACTGGCGGCCACAAGGTAGCTTCCATTCAGCTCAGAACTGGTCACCAGAAAGACCAAGTCCAGACTAGAGGGTTGGAACCCCTCACACCCCAACCTCCGGGAGAGATAGGGCACTGGAGATTGAGTTCAGTCATCAGTGGCCAATTATGCCTGTATAATGAGGCCTCCATGAACACCCCTAAACTACAGTGGGGTTCAGAGAGCTTTGGGGTTCATGAACACAAGGATTCACTGAGAGGGTGTCTCACCAAGCGAAGGCATGGAAACTGCACTGCCTTCCACTCTCATATCTTGCCCTGTGCCTTTCTTTCATTTATCTGTTTCTGAGTTGTATGCTTTATAATAAACTGGTAAATATGAATAAAGTATTTTCCTGAGTTCTGGGAGTCATTCTGGCAAATTGTAGAATCTAAGGGGGATGGTTATGGGAAGTCCCAAATTTGTAGTTGGCTGAGCAGAATTAGCCTAACTAAGCATCCCACTTGTGGCTGGTGTTTGAGGTGGGGCAGTCTTTTAGGACTTAATTAAGCCTTTGGGATCTGCACAAACTCTGGATAGTATCAGAATTGAATGGAATCCTCAGACACCCAGTGGGTGTCAGAGAATCAGAGACACCCGAAGTGGGGTCACCCGGAGTTTCTCAGTCTCACACAAGTCCACTTTTGGCCTCCAGCAGCCCATCTAAATGACCATTTAAGTGTCCCTAAGTCTGTAGCTCCAGGTAAGCAGATCTTGACCGTGACTCTGTGATTCACTGTTTCTCCAGAATCCAACATGGAGGTCTTCTCTTCTGTTCTTTCATGGATCCAAGAAAAGTCACCGATTTTCCAAAATCTGTTCAATGTGTTCTTGTTGGAAGGATGGGAGTAACGACTGATCTCTTTCTGTGCTGGAACCAAAAGCCGTAGTCTCTTCACATTGTTTGTGTGAGCCCTGCTTGGCCAAGACGTGGGACTCTTTGGTACACTCTGAATAGTATTGTACCAAAATACATACAACCCATAGAAGCAAACTTCTATGTCTTCTACGTCTGTGAGAGGGACTAAGCTATAGTTTTTCATTAGTACTTGGATTGTGCTTGTATGGCTTTGTCCTCAGGATTCAATACGGAATGAGCTCAACAATTCTCTGCCTTTTGGGGTTTAGGGCTTTTATTGTATCTGAAAGGCTTGGCGTAACTCTTTGTGAAAAGCTTGGGTGGGTGTCTTTCTTTTATTTATGTTTTTCTTTTTTTTAACTTTCACTTCTTGTCCTCACGAATGCACACAAAACACAAGCATACACAGGCATATTCAAACATACACATATAATGATGCATAAAAAGAATTACAGCATGAAAACATTCTGTCACGGAATCCTTAATTAACATATAATCTTTTGTTTTTCTGTTTTGCTTAACTACTTCTTCCTCTTCCTCTTCCTCCTCTTCCTTCTTCCCCTCCACTTTCCTTCCCAGCTCATTACCGGGACACTCGCTCTGTAACCAGGGCTTACAGTCTGACATGCAGCTCTCTGCAGCCTTTGCCGTGCTCATAAAATTAGACAAATGCATGTGCCCACACAACAAACACACACGGAAGGAATTATTTTGATTGTTGTTCTGCAAAAACCAGAATGCATGTATATTTGCTTCTCTGCTTCTTGCCTTTTTCACTGTCAATGCATTGTGCAGATCACCTTAAATCAGCTGTTTAAAAATCTAGCTCTTTTTTTAATGACTATGTAATTTTCCACGGTAGGGTTTTCACCGTTCCCTGCTTTTTTCTTCTACAAATGATTCTGCATTAACAACCCTCACGCATTTCATATGTACTGGTGCTTTCATTTCTATTTGATAGGCTCCCAGGAGTGGGATTTCTGAGTTGAAAGGTATGTGTGTTTTTAATTTTAATAGCTCTTTCCAAATTGCTTTCGCAGGTTCCTCGTTTTGAGTAGTTTTTTGACAGCATTTCCAATTTCTTCAATGGTTATGGGTCTACTCGAGTTTTCTACCTCTTCTTGAGTCAATTTCAGTAAATTTTATTTCCCGATGAAGTCATTCATTTTGCATGGATTTTTAAGATCGGTGCTATAAATTTTACATCATGTTCTCATATAATTTTAGAAGTTCTTCTTTATATCTATAGAGCTTTGAACATCGTGTCTGTGTCTTTCCTCTTTTTGACTAGCTGGTCACCATGTCACTCTGCGTAAGCCTTTTCACTTGAGAGCAGCCCGGGACTTGCAGTATTTTGAATTTGTTTGTTTTGGGTTTGAATGTGTCAACCGCTCTTTGCTCTCTGTACCCACCATCCTCCACAACATGGGAGTTACCCCAACATTTCCTTCCCATAGATCTGCCCCACTTTCTTGGCTTTTTGAACTTATTCTTTTAAAAAAATGGGGAATGTTTTGGTCATTTCTTGGTATTCTGGAGGGAAAAAGCAGACACTTGTTCTAAAATCCCATTTTTTAAAAAAGTTTATTTATTTTGAGAGAGACAGAGACAGTGTGAGTGGGGAAGGGGCAGAGAGAGAGGGAGAGAGAGAATTCAAGGCAAGCTCTGAGCTGTAAGTGCAGAGTCTGATATGGGGCTCAAACTCATGAAATCATGAGGTCATGACCTGATCCGAAACCAAGATTTGGAGGCTTGACCAAGTGAGCCCCCTAGGCGCCCCCTAAAATCACATATTCATCCAGGGTTATATGTGTATATTTCTAGTGGACCAGCAGTCTTAACAAGATTATGTTTGGAAAGACAGGAAGTAGAGATACAAATAATTCCTGGCAACTCTCTAAACAGGATAATGTCAAACAAAAAAAATAAGCCATGGCTACCCTATCAGACTTTCCCTACCCATGCATTACCTTAATTAATCTTCATAGCTGTATGGTAAGGTAGTTATATAATCCAGCCAGCCCATTTTATAGTTGGGAAAACCAAGGCTTAGAGAGCTAACCAATTCACCTAATAAATGTGGTCAGCACTCACAGTCAGTTTTCGGGTGTGCTCTCTCTCTGTCTCTCAAGTTTATTTTGAGAGCTAGAGAGAGCACATGAACAGGGCAGGTGCAGAGAGAGAGAGGGAGAGAAAAACCCAAGCAGGCTTGGAGATGTCAGTAAAAAGCCCAATGTGTGGCTTGAACCTACAAACCATGAGATTATGACCTGAGCCAAAGTTGGATGCTTAACTGACTGAGGCATCACGGTAGCGTTTTACATTTTTTTAAAAATTAAAAAAAATTAATTAAAAAATTTTAATGTTTATTTATTATTGAGACAGAGAGAAACACAGAGACAGACAGAGGAGACAGGCAGAGAGAGGGAGACACAGAATCTTAAGCAGGCTCCAGGCTCTGAGCTGTCAGCACAGAACCTGATGGGAGCTCAAACCCACGAACCGTGGGATCATGACCTGAGCTGAAGTCTGACACTTAACTGACTGAGCCACCAAGGCACCCCTAAAATGTTTTATTTTTGCGACAGAGGTTGACAGAGCATGAGGGGGGAGGGGCAGAGAGAGAGGGAGACACAGAATCTGAAGCAGGCTCCAGGCTCTGAGCTGTCAGCATTGAACCCAACACAGGGCTCGAACTCATGAACCGTGAGATAATGACCTGAGCCAAGGTCGAACGCTTAACCCACTGGGCCACCCAGGCACTGCCCCCCTTAAAATTTTTTTTTAATGTTTCTTTATTTTTGAGAGAGACAAAGCACAAGTGGATGGGGGGCAGAGAGAGAGAGAGAGAGAAACAGAATCGGAAGCAGGCTCCAGCCTCTTTGCTGTCGGCCTGGAGCCTGATGCAGGGCTTGAACCCATGAAGTGTGAGACCATGACCCAAACTGAAGTCGGCTGCTTAACTGAGCCACCCAAGCTCACCAGAAATTACAAAGATTTTAGGAGCCATGGCCAGGAGACAAGGATAGAGACCCAAATATATATTTTTTATTGTATTATAATGACTACGGATGTTCTTCTACCTGTATTCGGTAGGTGCGTGCCTGGCTCTCTCTTGCATTTTGGTGCGTGTGTGCATACATTTATCTAGAAGGACAAAAGCTGGATATTGCTTATTTCTGAGACTGTTTGGATTTTTCATCTTTGCCAAACAGATGTGTCGTGGTAGGTTGTGGTTTTGATTTGCATTTCCTTGATTCTAATGAAATTGAGCACCCTTTCTTTCTTCTCTTCCTGTGGCTATTTGGAGTTCTTCTTTAGTATTGTATGATCTAGTGTTTTACTCATTTAAAAAAATCACGTAGTCCATTTTCTTATAGATGTGTTTATCCTGGGTATGAATTCTTTGTTAGTTTTATGTGTTTGAAGTATATTTTCCACTGTGTGCTTTGACATCTCCCTCTCTTAATGATGTTTTATGATGAATAGAACTTCTTAAGTTTAATGGAATCCAATTTATTATTGTTTGCTTTTATGAGTCAAATATCTTGGGTCTTATTTCAGGTTTCTGTCTCTACTACAATGACAGGGAGGTATTCGCTTATATGATACTCTAAAAGTCTGATGGTTTTGACCTATTGAATTTCAAAAAAGCAAACTCAGAGCACCTGGATGGCCCAGTGGGTTAAGCATCCAACTTCAGCTCATGGGTTTGAGCCCCGCATCGGACTCTGTGCTGACAGCTCAGAGCCTGGAGCCTGCTTCGGATTCTGTGTTTCCCTCTTTCTCTGCCTGACCCCCCAGCTTGTGCTCTGTCTCTCAAAATAAATAAACATTAAAAAAAAACCCTCAATCTTGCTTTAAAATATTAAGTCACCCATTGGAATGAAATACTGTTTTGATTTTATAGAGAGGTGCCATTTTGTGTATTTTTCTGGAAAAATAGATTAACAACTTTTTTTAATGTTTGTTTTTGAGAGAGAGAAAGAGAGAGAGAGAGAGCAGAGTGTGAGTGGAGGATGGGCAGAGAGAGAGGGAGACCCAGAATCTGAGGCAGGCTCTAGGCTCTGAGCTGTCAGCACAGAGCCTGATGTGGGGCTCAAACTCATGATCTGCACGTTCATGACCTGAACTGAAGTTGGACACTTAACCGACTGAGCCACCCAGGTGTGCCTTCCTTTAAAGTCACCTGAACATGGAAACTTTGTGTAGACCAGTTCCTTAAGTGCTACCTCATTTTATTCAACAACTCTGCTCTCTGGATCAGTGTCAGTTTGCTCACACTGCCATGACAAAATACCACAGACTGGGTGGCTTAAACAATAAAAATTTATTTTCTCACAGTTTTGGAGGCCAAAAGCTCAAAACCAAGATGGCGGCAGTATTGTTTTTAGTGGGGCCTCTTCCTCGGCTTGCAGATGGCCACCTCCCTGCTGCCTCTTCACACAGTTCCATGCGTGATGTTCCGGGTGTCTCTCCAGTGTCCTCATGTCTTCTTATAAGGACACCAGGCACAGTGGATTAGGGCCCTTGCTCATGGTCTCGTTTCAGTGTGATCCTTTCCTTAAAGGCGCCGTCTCCAAATTCAGTCCCTTTCTGAGGTATTGGGGGTTAGAGCTTCAGCATATGAAGTTTGGGGAGGACGTGATGCATCCCCTCACAGGGGCACATGATCCCACACTTCACATGTGTCAGGTATGATACACATGTGTGCTTAGTCTTATTTCTAAGTGATTCATGGACATGCAGACTTGCCTCATGGCGGGAGGGCTTACATAGGACAGGTAGCTTCGCCCGGTGAGAAGACACTTGGGTTCCTTCTTCCACGTACTGGCATCTTGCAGAGGAATGTGAATGGTTAGAATGTCCATTCCATTGGCCCCTGGGAGCCTCATGTTCGTTCTTTGAAGTCGTGAGGGAACCCCAGTCTCCAGGAAGTCTCACACATTCAGTCCCGCTCAGGCTATCTTTTCTTTGATGGAGTTAAATCAAACTGTGGAATAAATCCATCCTTAAAATCCTGCCATCCGGGGGTGCTGGGGTGCTTCAGTTGGTGAAGTGTTTGACTTTTGATTTTGGCTTAGGTCGTGATCTCACGGTTCAAGAGTTCGAGTCCCATGTCGGACTCTGTGCTGGTGTTGCAGAGCCTGCTTGGGATTCTCACTCCCTCTCTCTCTGTCCCTCACCCATGTGCGCTGTCTCTCTCTTGCAAAATAAATGAATAAACATTTAAAAAACGCTGCCATCCACTCAAGTCCGCCTTGGGCCCTACGACCCAGATTATAGAATAGTGGCGCATTTAGGACAATGCCCAAATGCTTAAGGAGGAGACACAGAGGGCCATTGAGGGCGAGGGGGTGGGGGAAGGAGCAGAATGGGGAGGTTAGTAACTTCTTTGAAAGGAGCAGCAAATGCTGCCATTTTCCCTGTGTTGTTGATTAGCCAGAGCTGGGAGGGGAGAAATTAGGATAACCCTTAGATTTGAAACTCTCCTTGGGATAAGACTCTACTGTCCCTGTCATGCTCCCTGTGTGGTTTTAGAATCCTAGGCGAGTAAGACTGACTTCCTTTAATCTACCAAACATTATGCTACGGTGCAATCCCTCCATTTTAGATTTGCATAATGTTTGTCTTCACCTTCAGTATAAATGCATGTGTGCACACACACACATGCAAGTTCTCAATGCACACAGAGCTACTCAGGCATTTTCTTGGAGGCTCTTAATCCCGAAGACGCAGCCAGTATCTTCTTCAGTAGTTACAGGAGCTGGTACATAGTAGGTGCTCAATAAATGCAGGTTGAATGAATGCCGAAACTGTTCATGGTCAAGATGTGAAATTACTAAGTCAGTGGGATCTTGATTAAGAACATTGGAAGCGCAGTGGGGGAGCTGGGTTAATCTCCACTCACCTACGCACAGCCAAGTGGCTAAAGCTCACAGAGCCTGACATGTAACAGAGGCTTGATAAGTATTTGCTGGGCCTCAGTTTTCCCAGTCGTGAAACGTGCACACAGACAGTCGATGCGTGGATCCTAGATGAGTGGGCAGGTAGGTACATTGAGATGGGGAGGCACGGAGATTGGGGCATGCATGTGCCTCCTTCAGGGTGTTCTTTAGAGAGAGTAGGAAACTAAGACTGGAGATCATGGGGGAGAGTCAGATATATGCGTATGGACCGGGTCAGAATCTGTACCTGCTTCTTACCTTCTTCCTCCTGCTCCTTCTCCCTCCGCCTGCCTCCCACCTGAGCCAGGATGCGTGCTGTCAAGATGAAAAGAATAAAAAAGCCAGGATCCAACCACTTTCCTTGGAATCTTGTAGAGGGAACGGAACAGATTGAGAACTTTGGCAGTGGCCGTGACTTCTATGCCAGAAAACTGATTTCTCCCCCCAAGTCGAAGATTCAGTGTAAGGTACTAAATCCGGCTGGAGCCGGCAGGCAGTGCAGCCTGCTCTTCTGTTCTCCTCCTTCCCCTTTCCCTCTGGGGGAGTCCGCAGCCCCGGCAGCAGATGTCCCTTCTCTCAGCCTCCAGCAGGTGCCAGGAGCACCTGGGCCCGGAGCAACGCCCAGTGACAGGGCAGGGGTGCCTCCACAGAAAACGCCACGCAACCCCTGCTTAGGCGGGAGAAGAAAATATTTCATAAACAGAGGCCATTTGGTGAGCCCTCCCTCTGAAAGGTTCGGGATTCAAACAAACAGAATTTAAAAAAGAAAAACCAGCATTTCATCAGGAGGCCGAACTCCTTGGGAGGAATTGCCTGGAGGAGAAAACGCTGGAATTCTGATCGATCATCAGGGTGAAAAACTGGCTGGGAGTCAGGGGCAACAGAGACTGCCCTTGTCACCCATGGCCGTGGCCATCCCCCTGCCACGTGTCCTGGAGGGAAGTTGAGGGCGACGTGGTTACTGATAGACAACGCATCTGTCTGGGAGAGAAAAGCAGATGCAAAACAGTCTCTGTGGAGGCAGGTTCGCTGGTAGGATGATGCTTCTCGAGTTTCTTGGTGTGTGGCGCGGCCTCTAAGATTTCCTGCGGCGTGAGGTGCGTGTGTGTGCACACACCTGTGTGTGCAGCTGTCTTTGTGTGTGTGGGCGAGTGTGTCTGTGGACATTTACCTTTTCCACTCTTCCTTGGGAATTCTGATTTCCCTGACTCTGACTTAATGCAAGAACAATAGCAGTAGTTACTGAATTACTTGGGGTACCAGAAAGGAGCAAGATGAAAGCTGGCCACCAACGTAGCCATCTGCTGCTGGGAAGTGGGAGGGGCTTGTATCCATCCAACTCCCAGCCTGTGGCACCAGGCTGGTGGTGTGCTTGCCACATCGATGGGGTGTGGTTTGCAGATCCCCCTGAGCCAGAGAAAGTCTGGATTGTGGAGAAATACCAGTCTCTCAGCAGAAGTGGAGAAGGGCAGGTTGAGGCACTTTTCCCTGTGCTGTGTGGCCTTGGTGACGGTGGCCCTAGGGATCTGGGGAGCAGAGAGGTGTCAGAGTTGAAAACCACCTCCCCCCTAACCCTTGGAGGTTCCGTGGTACTTTTGCCACCTGTAAACTTCGTGGCTGTGGGCAAGTTACTTGACCTCTTTTGGACTTTGTTCATCAGAGGTAAACTAGGGGACCATGAAGTGAACGCTTCATAGTTCCAGGGAGGGCTCTGTAGTTTGGGGGGATGTTCCCGTGATGCCAGGAGGCCTTGGGCACACAGCTCGTGTCCTCAGAGCCAATCTCCGACAGCAAAGGTGGTGGCACTGCTAACATTTACTGAGCCATCATCGTTCTGAGCCCAGTGACACTGGACTTGACACTGAGTTGACAACTCCTGTCCCTCCCAAAAACTCCATCAGTAGGTACTGTTATGAAGTTCTTCTTTGGTGAGGAAATGAAGACACCAAATAACTTGTCTCTGGGAGTAACACCAGCCCTTCTTAAATCCCAGACTCTGTGCCGGGCCCTGGATGTATTGTCCTCTTATTTAATTCTTCCAACACCGCTGTGGTCATCTCAATATAAATATATCATGATCTTAAGGTTATATAAGAGAAGGCTCAGAGAGGTTCAGTAACATGGCTAAGATCGCACAGGACCAGGATTCAGGTCTCTGTCTTACTGTAAAGGTTGGGGACTTTCTGGAGGGGTCATCTCCACCTTTGGGATGTTCATGGGCAGATGTCACAGGCCATCCCATCTTTTCTTGTCCTATCCAACTCAGAGTCTGAAAGCATAAACTAATTAACTTGGAACAGGATATTTTCCGGGTCAATCCATGAATTTAATCTCCATGGACACCAGTTATGTCCTTGCTGGTGGCAGTCTGCTTTTCCAGTACCTGGTCAGCCCATTCACATCCCTGCTTCTCTCCTAACTTCTCATGTTCTTTCTTCCATCCATCTGTCCACCCATCCGTCTATCCATCTGTCCATCCATCCATCCATCCATCCATCCATCCAACCATCTGTCCATTCATCCATCCCATCCTTCCTCCCTTCCTTTCCTTCCTTCACCTCTCCCCCCCACCTCCCTCTGCCCTCTAGCCCTCTCTCCATCCCTTCCTTCCTCCCTCCCCTTTCTCTTGAACCAGGTACCATACTAGGTGTTGCGGGTGCAACAGTGAACAGAAATTACATGACACCGCGGAGCTTACAGTCTATCGGGGGGGATGAAACAAGTGAAACATAAACTGTGTTCTGTGGTGATGAGTGTTAGGACACCACAAACAAAAACAAAATCATGCAAGGGGTGGGGAGAGGAAGTCTGGAATTTGAGGTATAGTAACCTGCGAGGGTCTTGCTGGGAAGGTGGCATTTGAGTAAAGCCAGGGGAGTGAAATCAAATGATTTTCTCCAGGAAGAACTTCACAGACAGAGGGCCACCAGCAAATGAGGCCACCCTGAGATGTAGTGGAATGAGCCGGTGACAGGTTGAGACCTTTCGTAGCATCGTGAAGACTTTGGCTTTTGGTCTGAGTTCAATGGGAGTCTGTTAGAAGACATTAAGCAGAGGTGATACATCTGATTTAGCTCTGATGGGATTGCTCAGTTTTAACAGTAGAGGCTGAAGAGGGGTGAGTGCAGAAATGGGGAGTCGGCTGGCATACTACTGAAACAGTACAAGCCTGAAACTATGGCGTCCTGGACCGAGTTGGGAGTAGCAGACATGGAGGAAGTGGTCAAGTTCTGGCTGTAATTTAAGGTGGAGGCACCAGGACCTGGAGACAGATCCCTCTTTCCTGGTCTGTAGAGAAGGCAGACAGGTCTTCCAGGTCTTGAAGTCTGGCCATTTGGGAGGATATTCCCTGTGGTAGCACTAAGCAAGGGAAATCAGAGAACATAGGTCTGATAGGACATAGTCTCAATGAATATGCTAGGTTGGGTCCTTCAAGAATCAGAAGTACATACCAGTATAGGACGAGAGACATGCAAGAGGTTTTGGGGAGTTTATGAAAGACAGGTAGGAGCAGGGTGAGAATGGCAGGTGGGACACCTGCAGAGGAGAAGGCAAAGGAAAAGGGCTGGAGAGAAGTTCTTACAGATGCAGCTCTAAGGGGAATCTGACCAGCGCAGCGGAGGGAGAGTCCCCAAGCCAGAGCTACCCACCAGCGATGTCCCTGCTGCAGGGGACTCCGGGTATATTGTGACTTCCTCAGAGAGGCTGCCCAGATCTGAAAGGAGGAAGGCAAATCCACAGGGACAAACATGTCCGAGCCAGGTGTCAGGAGCCTCACTGACTGAGAAGCAAGGGTGGGATCAGGAGCAAGAAAGGAGGATCATAGCAGGTTTCCATAGCATTTACTCCAGTGAGCCAGGGATTTCTGTATTATAGGTATCTTCTCACTTAGGACTTACAACAACCCTGCAAACTGAGTTAGCAAGAAAGAGGAAACAAACATGTTTCACAAGCACTGAGGAAAGTGTGGGATGCTAAGGGGGTGCTGGCCAGGGTGGGGATTTGCCTCTTCATCTTGAGGCCCCAATATTGCTTCACTTGAGTTGTTTACTGCTGTACACACTTGTCTTCCTTGTCAAACACAACCCTTAAAAAGGAATCAAGTGCACCAAATGGATATAAGGAAAGAGAAATGGATGGATGATGGATGGATGGGTGGGAGGATGGATGATGGATATGTGGATGGATGGATGATGGATGGATGGATGGGCGGACGAGTGGATGGATGGATGGGTGGATGGATGGATAGGGGGATGGATGGGGGGATGGGGGGATGGGGGGATGGGTGATGCCTGCAGGATGCCTGTATGGACAGATGGATGGAAGGAAGTTGAAAGAATGGTTCATACCAGAACAACCAGGACTCGTATGGATCCCAGTTTTTAAATAAGAAAACAGAAACACTGAGAGATTAATTAACATAAGTAGTAAGTCTTGAATTCAGACGGTGAGATACCAGACTGTGTCCTCTTAACCACTATGTGAAGAGCAAAGACAGCTGTAGCTGCTCCGTACTGGAAGCCCTCAAACAGCATGTGGGTGGGTTTTCTGGCTAAAGCCCCAGAATCAAGCCAGATGATTGTCGTAATGCCACTTCCTCCTCAGAACTCTCTTCTGGCTCAAAACCCCAACCCCAATCCCTTAGCCATGAAGGGACCTGACCCAAGTCTGTCTCCCCTTCCACTTTATTGGTAGAGCTTAACCCGTATTGGTGCTCAATCAATGTTTGTTGAATAAATTATTCAACAGTTAAAAAGTAATTGAATAAATACATGCATGCAAACGGTCTTTCAGATTCTACAGAGCGGTCAGCTCATGTGCCCGTACTGATGAGCAGTGTTTTTGCTGAAATGATTTCTCCGCCCCAAGGTCTGGCAAACGGAAAGGAG
The DNA here is from genome assembly GCA_004023845.1 of Helogale parvula. Taxonomy (NCBI): domain Eukaryota; kingdom Metazoa; phylum Chordata; class Mammalia; order Carnivora; family Herpestidae; genus Helogale; species Helogale parvula. Next base: position 56,917 of record PJEM01001128.1, read on the forward strand.
TGGCCTCAGGCACACCAGTCCGCCCCGTCTGCCGGAGTGCTCATGGCTACTCATGGTTCCCCATTTCTCAGTGAGCTTTCGGAGCAGAGCACTCCACCCCACACCAACTTAGTGCCTTAAAAGGGGAACCATTTTTATCAGTTCTCATGACCGCGTGGCAGGTGGTTCTTCTGGTTGTGGGCCGATTCGGCTGACGTCTGTGATCAGCTGGCCACCCGGAAGCAGTGGCAACCTGTCCTAGGAAGGGCCTGTCATGTCACACCATTGTCTCTGTGTCAGCTCGGGCAACAGGTGTGACTCAACCGTGTGTCTGTCATCGCCTAGCGGGATCGGGTGGCCTGGCAGTTCATGTAGCAGGAAATGCAAAGATCCCAAAGCAGATGCCCACAAACAAGTGCTTTTCAGCTCCCGATTGTACCACCTTTGCTAATGGTCCATGGACCAGACAAGTCTTATCGATGAGGCCAGATTCAAAGAGTAGATGAGTATGTTTCACTTTGATGATAGGAGCTGCAAGGTCGTCGTGTGAAGAGGGGTGCCTCTAGAAGGGTGAGAGACATTTGTGACTATTCTTATAATATTATCCCCCTGGCCCTCTAGGTCCAGCTACCAACAAAGAATCCTTTATGCTAACGTCTTCTGCAGCTGGACTCTGTTTTTTCATCTTTTTCATGTTATCCCCGTTGAAGTTTCTGGCTTTGCCCCCAGTCTGTGTCTGATGCTGCTGTTGCATCCACTTTTTGAATATGTGGACATCACCTCAGAGTAGACTGGGTTTTGCTCCTGGACTTGGCTTTTGTGAAGTCCTGATTGTTTTCGTGTGGACCATTCTTTTAGCTTCCTTCCATCCATCTGTCCATACACGCATCCATGCATGCATCATCTGTCCATCCATCCATCCATCATCCATTCACCCATCATCCATCTCTCCTTCCTTATATCCATTTGGTGCAATTGATTCCTTTTTAAGGGTTGTGTTTGACAAGGAAGACAGGTGCATACAGCAGTAGCCAACCTGAGTGAATCAATATGGGGGCCTCAAGGTGGAGAGGCTTATCCTCAGCCTGGCCAGCACCCCCTTAGCATCCCACACTTTCCTCAGCACTCACACAACATGTTTGTCTTTTTCCTGTCTTTCCCGATAAACTAAAACTGCTTTGAACACATGGACCATGTTTGTCTAATTTACTGTTGTATTCTTACCCTCAGCACAATGCCTGCCTAAAGGACACATTTCATAAACATCTGTTGAATTGAATTGAACTGAAAGCTATACAGCAAAAAGATGATGTTTGAACTAGGCTCCAAACAATCGCAAATAACGTTTAATCCACGGCCATGGTGTGAGCGGCTGGGATTGTTCTCATTTTATGAGTGAGGAAACGGGTCCAGGGGGGTTAAGTGAATTGTTCAGGATCACACGGATGTGAAAGGGTTTGGAGCCAGGCTTCTTGTCCTAAAGCCTGCATGCATTCCACTGACAAATTACTATCAAATTCAGGGAAACAAAAACCTGGGGAAGAGAGATCCAGCCTCTTTTACTGATGACTCACTAGTGATAGTCAGCAGATCCTTTCCACATTTCTGAATCCTACCTTGCTAATCACCCATCCATCAACTCATCCATCCTTTTATCCATCCATACATCTGCCCGGTCAACCATCCAGCGAATGTTTAATGAACTTCTGAACTCTTTTTATTCGTAGCTGAATCCCTAGCACCTGGAAACGTAGTTGGGGTGCAGTTGATGCTTGTTAAGTACTGGTTGAGTGAGTGTTCTGGGCAGTTAAATGGCAGAGTAGGCATAGCAATGAATAGAAATGGACTCTGGAGGCGTTTTGTCATGAGTTCATGGGTTTAGCTCCGCCATATGTTAGCTGGATGACCTCCTCGTGCATGTTGTCCAAACTCTGCCTCAGTTTACTCATCTGTACATGGGATTAATGATAGTGCCTACCTCTTGGGATTATTGAGGATCAGACACACTGATAGATAATGCATGCTTGCACCCACCTGATACTGCCTGGCCCATTATAGACCCCTTGTGGTGTGACCGGTTTATTATCATTAAATATAAGTGGGATAAAGTGTTGATCAAATAATACAAGGTCATTGCTGTCCCAGAACCTACATTTTAGAGAATTAGATACCTCTTAAGCCAACAAGCAGATCATTAAGGCAAGGCCAAATAAGCCACACTTCTGTAGCTTTGTTTTTGTCTGAAATTGTTCTCTTGTCCTTGTCATTCCTTCTTGGATACCGGAGGTATGGAAGCCTTGCTAGTCTTTCACTTGGCCCCTTTAGAGGAGGGGGAGGGGGACATTGCCTCCTCTGTGTGACATTGGGCATCTCAGCATCCAAATGGCCAATCCAGTCTGCGTGTCCACACGAGCATGCTGACCTCCTTTCCTCCCCGCAGATGCACCCACTCGCCCAGTGTGGAGTGGGCAGAATGGATTTCTGGCACCACCTCGGACACCCTTCTGTATCCTAGCTGCTAAGCTCAGCGTGAAACCTGGGAACTGTGTGCACATGAAATGTGACTTCAGGCTTCAGCTCCATTTCCCACCCTTACAAATGCTCTGGAACCCAAGAGTGGAAATTTCTGCATCCATAAATAGGAGAGCATTGCAAGTATCTGAGTATGGGAGAGTTGGCCTTGGTGGTGTAGCTCATGGCACCTGTGAGGGTTTTTGCCAGCGTGTGATCGGCACACCGGGCTCACGGGCTCTGGAAGCCAGAGGGGTACTTTTCACCCCTGACTCCCCACTTGCCTGCAGATTGACGGATACAGAGAAAATGCCCAGCAGCAGGCACATTAGGACCTAAGGCGGTAACTCAGGCAAGGCTGCTCTGCTTGGGCTAATGTTCCCTTTCTCTTGCAAAGATTTCTGGAACACAGTTCGAAACACCAAAGATGTTCAGAATTGGAAGGGATATGAAACCCAAGCCCAGCTTGATCGAAAGTCGCTTCCAATGAGACCTCCGCCATCTCTTCACTCACTCACCCGCCACGCTAAATTCTCAATTCTTTTTAGAAAACACCCTCTGGGTGCCTGGGTGGCTCAGTCGGTTAAGCTTCCGACTTCGACTTAGGTCGTGATCTCACGGTTTGTGGGTTCGAGCCCCTCATCAGGCTCTGTGCTGACCACTAGCTCAGAGCCTGGAGCCTGTCTTCAGATCCTGTGACTCTTTCTCTCTCTGACCCTCCCCTACTCATGCTGTCTCTCTCTCTCTCTCTCTCTCTCTCAAAAATAAATAAAAACATTAAAAAAATTAAAAAAAAAAAGAAAACACCCTCTGTTCTTCTTGCCTCTGTGACTTCTGACCTGCTGATTTTGTGTCCTGGACTGGTGTTTCAATGAAGAGCCCTTTGATTGGGGGTACCAGGAAATCCAATTCATACTGTCTTAAGCAAAATAAAAGATATCTATTGACTCACATAATGAAGGGTCCGGGGGTGGGGCTGGCTTCAGGTATGGTTTGATTCAGGACATAAATCATGCTAACAGGATTCAGCCTTTGGCCATGCTTCTTGTGAGAGGCTCCGTGGTCAGGACCTGCTGTTTTTCTTGGCAGTTTCAAGATTCTCCCCTTAGAGTTGCAAGATGGTTCCAGCAGCTGTAAGCTTCGCATCCTTCTAGCACCGAACATGGTGCAAGCGGTACTTTCCTGCACCCCCCCAGCCAGTGTCCCCTTGTCTCCTATTGGCTCCACTTAGACAAGGCCGTGGGATGTCCTGGCTGGCTGGCAATCCCAGGAACTGTGAGCAAGGTCACCCGACTCACTCTGCAGTGTTGAGAACACAGAACAGGCTTCCCAAAGGAGATTTTTGTGTTTTCAGCAGAAGGAAGAAGGATGGACTCCGGGCTGGGGACAATGTATTTTTGCTATCATTTTTCTGCCTGGAGAACGCCACTCACGATTGATCCTTTAGTTATTTTTCCGTCTTCTCTCCAGGCTGACTTAATCACCTTAGCCTCTATGCTCCCATGGCTCTTGAGAGAGAACTTTTTTTAAAAATCCTGTTTTGGTTGTCTTTGAACGTCTGCCTCCCCAGCAGGGCTTTGAGAACCACATCGTGGAGTAGCCCAACCATAGGATTTCGTGCTTGGTATATAGTCGGGATTAGTATGCGTTTATTGAACGAAAAGGTGGTCTCCTAAATCAACCCTTCATTTTATTGCCCGAGGCCTCACTATTAAATACTAAAACCCGTGCCTGATTGAACTGAGCCCTACCTGACTCCTGACGCTGCTCATACTATCAGCGATTGCCCTCAGTTGAACAGGGTCACCCTCCAGATTCATGTCCATGCAGAACATGGGACCTTATTTGGAATTAGGGTCTTTGCAGATGTAATAAATTACTTTGAAATCCTCCAAGACAGGTGTCCTTTTAGGAAGAGATGCAGAGACACAGAAGAGATGCACCCAGAGGGGAGGAAGACAGAGGCGGAAATTGGGATAGTGCAATCATAAAGCCAAGGAACGCTGAGTGTTGTCAGCCACCTGCGGGAAGCAGGAAAACACAAAGAAGGGTTCTTTCCTGGAGCCTTCAGAGGGAAGCACAGCTCTGCCGAAGCCCCGGTTACATGTTCACAGCAGTGAGAATGAGAGAGACTAAATTTCTGTTTAATGTTTATTTTTGAGAGAGAAAGACAGAGCATGAGAGGCAGAGAGAGGGAGACTGAGAATCCGAAGCAGGATCCAGGCTCTGAGCCCAACGCAGGGCTTGAACTCATGAACCTCGAGATATGACCTGAGCCCAAGTTGGATGCTCGACTGACTGAGCCCCCCAGGCACCTTGAAATCTCTGTTGGTTTAAACCACCCTGCTTGGGGTATTTTGTGAGGGCAGCCCCGAGACTCGGCGCAGTTGTGATTCTTACCGTAGACGGTCATTCCTCTTCCTCCTCTAGTCTGTGCTTGTCCCGCAGCTCACTTCCAGCAAATGCAAATCGCGTATTTATTGCGTGCCAGGCCCTGAAGAGGCACTGAGGACTAACCCAGGGCCCGTGCGTCAAAGGGAAGGCAAGCCGGCGTCCCATCCCTTTGACTTATTCTGCGACAGGTGCCCGCGGAAGGATGGCTCCTTACAGCGTGCCGTATCTGGGTGAACATGCTGAATCTGGAGCCAGCAGACTCCTGTCCTCCATCCAGCACTCACCGGGTGTGCGACTTTGGGCAGAGCGTGCCCTTTGACTTCTGTTCGACTCAGTCCCTCATCTTCAGTTCTGGGTGACATGGAGTTGGATGGGAGCTGACTGGGCTGTCGTGGGCAAACCGTCGGGCCCATTGCCTGGCCCACATCGGCTGCTGTGTTGATGGCTTTCTTAATTAAGAATTTGGAGGGGCACCTGGGTGGCTCAGTCGGTTAAGCGTCCGGCTTCGGCTCAGGTCATGATCTCACGGTTCCTGGGTTTGAGCCCCACGTCGGGCTCTGTGCTGACAGCTAGCTCAGAGCCTGGAGGCTGCTTCAGATTCTGTATCTCCCTCTCCCTCTGACCCTCCCCTATTCCCACTGTCTCTGTCTCTCAAAAATAAATAAAGAACATTAAAAAAAATTAAAAAAAAAGAATTTGGAAATAGAGGTCATGTGGCCCTCAGTCTTCTTCTATCATGTCAGTTCAACCACAGCAGGTGTGACTGGAGGTCCCTGTCACTTCCCTGGTCGCATTTATTCAGTGATGCTCGTGAGTGCTGATATCTATCAGAACGACACCCAGACCTTTAACAGAAACATCACCTCCCTTGCTCTAGAAGCTCTACTTCAAGTAATGCAACCTGAGAGGATCTGACTGGCTTTGTGAGCCGTGTTATGCTGTAGACTGGGATTGAGCTTGTCGGTAAGGAAAACTGGACAGGTGCTTTCACACCTGCTTTCTCCATTCAGGGCTGGTCCAGATGGTTGCTGGGCCCCCAGGGCAGGACCTTCTGTTTATCTCTGTTACATTTCATGTTGTGTGATTCGGCCTTCCACACCAGCTGGTGAAGGTCTTCTGGGATCCTGATTCTATTATGTAGCATATTGCTACAAGAGAAAGTCCCAACTTCGTAGCGTGCACAGATTTCTATCAGCCTCTCTTCGAGCCCTCAATAGAAACGTTGAACATTGGGCCACAAAGGCGGAGCTGGGGCTCCTTCCTGGCCATCATGGGGAAGACACTCTTCTGGCAGTGTTTTCAGGCTCCTGGTTCCAGGGTCTGGAGAAAGCTGCCAGGATCCTCTGTCCTGCCCTGTCTGCTTCAGGAAGAAATAGTTTCCGGGCCAGCTCCCTGTCACTCTCAGAAGAGCCCCCGGCCACTGGCGGAGGGTACGCAGGTGCCATGTCCAAGGTGGATAAGCCGGGTGCCCTGGCGTTAAGTGAGGCACTTCAGCATTTATTAGATCTTCGGGGACCCATATAATTCTGAAGCATTCCGGAATTTCTTGCAGGTTTAACTGGAGTGCCTCTGGATGGACGATGAAGCCACAATTCAGGCGAGTGTTGGAGAATAATCCTCGTGGCTGTAACTGCTCATCTTTATTAAGCACTTAGATTTTGGTGGGGGACAGGCCCAGTGCACTGACGCACTGGATCTTTCCAACAAAAGTTTGCTGTGGACACTATGGTGGATGAGGAAATGGAGCCTCGGAAAGGTTAGGAAAGTTGTTTAAGGCCAAGGAGCTAGTGAATTATTGGTAGTATGGGGTGCCTGGGTGGCTCAGTAGGTTAAGCGTCTCACTCTTGATCTCAGCTCAGGTCTTGATCTCAGGGTCATGAGTTCAAGGCCCATGTCGGGCACTGTGCTGGGTGTGAGGCCTCCTTGAAAATGAATCAAACAAAATAAAATGGTAATCAGTAGTACAGGAGTCAAACCCAGGCCTGACTTCCCTTAGACTCCAGGCCATGCCCAGCCCGTCTCTTCGTTGTAGGCAACATTTCTGTCTCTAACTCAACAGGATATTTGCCTGATTAGTCCATTAATGAAATATATTTGCTTCATGGCTACTTGGAGTATGAGACTTTCAGAGCCACTTGGTCAGGAACGGTGTCTGTTTGGCTGCCCACAGCCTGGCACGGGCCTCCCTGGCATGTGGCTAACACTTAATAAACATCTGTCAAAGGGCCTGACGGCTCCGTACAAATGTGCTTTAAACCACATCTACAGAGCGGAAGGGGAACTTGACTGAGGGTATTTATATTTCAATGTGCGACCATCTCTGCGCGATAGCGCCCAGTGTCCCAGATGGGAGTAAATACTTTCCTCCCTGAGCACAGAGAATTAATTAAGGTTTGTGACACCCTTTAAAATTCCTTACGATATATAGCTGCTTTCATCTGGCTAAGTGCAAGGCGGTGTTATGGGGCCATTACTGGGCCCGATGCTAATGGGAATTTGTCAACCTCCTTCCCATCCACAGCGCGTTAGACCTGTACCTCCCCCAGTAATTGCGAAATAACTCATGGAGTGCCTGGGTTGCTAAATTAATAGATGAAATAATAGAATGAAAATAGGAACAGGCGTGTGGGATAATAGAGACATCCCCAGCTAGGAGGATTTCCCCGCTTGTAGGTCTCTTAAATAAAAGAGGATGCCTCCAGCTAGGATGGCAGGAATGGATTTTTATAGACTTGGGGACAGTTCGGTGGGCTCCTGGGAGGATGCGGTGGCCTTATCTGATGGGCGGTCTCCTGGAATTCTGCAGGAAGTCCTGTGCATGTGCTGACACTGTGACTTAACTCCGGACGGCTCTCCCGTCTGGGAGGGAGGTGAGAACCAGCTGACTTCTTTGAGAAGGAGCAAAACAGTGAACGGGGAATGGCTTTTCTACAGGGATTAAAACACAGGCAGGAAATTTCGAGGGGCTGGTCCAGGGGAAAGGATAAAGGAGCAGGAAGAGCTGAAGCTGGGAGAAAGGGGTGAGGACTGGCTCATTCCATGAAAGCTCCTTAGAGACAAATGTGTCTAACCCATTCTGCTTAAAGGCCAAGACATTCAACTTCATTTTGTGTGTTTTCACATCCTTTTGTCCGTTGGTGCAAATTAAAATAGATTTCGAAGGAAAGAACCCAGCAAAAATGTAACTCTTTAGAGATTTGAAGTAAAAAGGAAAAGGAAAAAGGAAAAGTGAGCAAAGAAGTCCCTAAGGATGTTGAACATTCTTAAAATGTACCTGATATTTGTTCAGGGTGTATTAGATAAAATTAAGATTAAATTGTCATTAGATGAATTACTGTTATTATTTTAAAGTGTCTTTATTTTGAGAGAGAGGCTCCAAGTGGAGAGGGACAGAGAGAGGGAGAGAAGAATCCCAAGCAGGCTCCGCACCATCGGCTCTGCAGACCTCTCCGCAGGGCTCGAACTCAGGAATCAAACCACAAGATCATGACCTGAATTGAAGTCCGACTGAGCCATTCAGGCATCCCCAAGCAAATTATTTTTTAAAAATTCTTAGGGATCAGAGACTGACGATAAAGAGTGCCTGCATAGATGGATAGACACTCAAAAGGAGATCGAATTTTGGGGGTGAGCTGGATCCAGGTGATGCAGCGATTTGGGAGAAATGCATGGGGAGCTGCCCTTGAGGTCCGGCACCCAGGCAGAAGGTTCCTGGCGTCTGTGTTGGGGTTGGGTTTTATTTTTTTCATAAGGACTTTATGTGGTAATGACAGCTTTGTTGACAGAAGTGCCCTTGTCTGTCCTGGGTGGGTGGCGACCACTGGCTTCCCAGGTGACCCTTGAAGGTTGATAAGAAACTGGCCAGGGTACGGGGACATGAATTTGAGTGTGCGGGTCCCCAGAGGAGGGGCCGTGTACTGTAGGAAAGTTGAAGGCACTTTTGGGGAGACCGATGGGCATTTCAGTCCAAGCCCTGTCTCTTCTCAGTAGTGAGATTTTAGATAAAGAGCTTTTCCCTTCTCTTCTCTAATTTTCTCCACTGCAAAATGGGGCTAAAATAGAATGTATTGAAACAATTTTTAATGAAAACATTTTATTTTATGTGTTAAAAATTCATCTCCACACCTGGAACACTGCCAGTGATCAATACATGATAGTGATGGTGATTATTATTGTAATTGACATGATTAAAATGGTAATACAATCACAACAACAAAAAGGCAACAGGCTCAGAGCCCTGTTGAGGACCTGGGGTGCAACCCAAAGAGAGATAGGACCCAATTGGATGGTGCCTGGGTGGTAAGGACGGGGCAGAAACAGCTCTTGGGCTCCTTTGGGTGTCCAGGATCAGATTTTGAACTTCTTAATGTTATCATTGGTATTAACTATTACCATTTATCCTAATGCCTAGCAAAGTATCTAGCCTTCCTCATGAAACCTGGCCTTTGTCCTTGGCTACTGGCAGATGACCTAATGTTGTGCCTGATTGGAATGTCTTTGCTTGGGAAGTTGGGTCACACTGGATGGTCTAACTGTATGATTTACAGTTGGAGGTGCTGGGGTGAGCCATGCCTGAAGGATCAACCATGAGATCTGGGGTGGAGGCTTTGGGTCACACCCACGGGGGTGAAGACTGGAGACTGAGATTAGCCCCATGGGCAGCCATGCAGCACAACTGGGCCCCCATGAAAGCTCTGAACTCGAGGCTCATGGAACAGCCTTGGTCTGTCCGCCATATGCATTGTCACAGGTGAACTCAAGGACAGAGTAAGGAGTCCTAACCCCACGGAGAGAAGACAGCAGGAGCTGTCCCTCTGCTACTTTTCTTGGGCTCCGCCCCATGCTCTCTTCCTTTGGCTAATTCGGTAGCCTTTTCCTGCGCCCACTAGCATCACAGCCCGTAGCCAGTGAGTTTTCCTAGTGAATCATCAGATCTTAAGGTGGTTTGGGGAAACCACCCCCTAAACATGCAGCTGGTGTCAAGGGCGAGGGCAGCCTCAGGCCTGTGCCTTCTAACTGCATGGGTGGAAATGAAACCCTCAGACAGAGGAGACTTTGATTCTCCCAGAATCCCACCGTTCAGTGAGAGTCACTGTTTTTATTTTAATGAACCTCTTTATATATGTGAACATTTGCACACCACCAACTATATTGACATGTATTGGACAATTAAGCTATTTGCACTATTTATTATTATTTTTTTAAGTTTATTCATTTTGAGAGACAGAGACAGAAAAGGAGGAGCAGAGAGAGAGAGGGACACACAGAATCTGAAGCAGGCTCCAGGCTCTGAGCTGTCAGCACAGAGCCCAACGGGGGGCTCGAACCTACAAACCATGAGATCATAACCTGAGCTGAAGTCGGACACTTAACTGAGCCACCCAGGCATCCCTGTCTGATTTTATTCTTTAAACTTCCACCAGGCCGGGCTTCACAGAGCGCCCTGACCAGACTCTAACCCTCGTGCTATTCTGTGGCTTCTCCCAGCCTGTGGATTTTTTTTTTTTTTTTTTTTTTTGTGGCAGACCAGAAAAACCTCATTCTCCCAGATCAGTGGGCATATTCTTCTCTGCCTATTGTTTGGCTTGGGATTTGGGTCTTTTGAAACTCAAAGGGTACAGGCTCTTGAAACTCAAAAAGGTTTTCTGCTCAAGATATAGTTCTTGCCTTGAGTTTCAAAGGCCTGTTTTGAACCTCAAAGGCCAAGCAGTGAGTCTTTCTCTCTTTGAATCCCTGTTAGAAAAAAAACTGTAATGAAGGCAGTGGGCATAGAATGCTCTAGCTATTGAAGGAGTAGCAGGAAACATCTGGAACCAAAAAAAAAAAAAAAAAGGGAGGGAGGAAGGATAGGAGGAAGGAAGGGAGAGAGAAAAAAAAAGAAAGAAAGAAAAAAAGAAAAAGAAATTATGTTATATCAGCTTCTATTAGGCAACGATCGGTCCCAAACTCATTGAAACAAAAAGGGACACGGAATTCAGATTCAGGTCAGTTTTTGCACAACACGACGCACCCTTCAGCCTGTATGAACTCAAGTGTCTGCTGGAGTTTGTCCAAGGAAAGCAGTACCATTAGATGACGAGCTAACCATTGTTGGTGTCTGACCAGGAGGTATTAGATGCACCGTGGGTTTTCACAGTAATCCTGTTGAAGAAGTATTCCCATCCTCGTTACCGTCTTACAGAGGAGAAAACTCCTGAGATCAGTTGCAAGGTTGGTTAGCGATGGAGCTGGTAATGACACCTGTTTCAGAGCCACCTCTCAGCCACATGAGAAGAAGTAGAGGTGATGTAGACCCTGTACGAAAGGGTCGGCACAGACCCCGATGTGGGACTCGAACTCATGTGCCGTGAGATCATGACCTGAGCTGAAGTCAGATGCTTCACCAACTGAGCCACCCAGGTGCCCTTCCTCTTTTATGTTTTAAATAGCCTCACCTCCTCTGGACCTATCTTTTCATTTATTAATGTTCACACTATCTTTCTAGACAGTCCTCTCTTTGTAGAATCTCTGGAGAACAGGCTTCTGAGGTGTGGAACTTCGTGGTTCTGGTTTCTTGACTGTCCCCACTGTTCAAACAGCATCTGGCTCAGAAAAGCATGTTCGAGAAATACATTTGGATGAGTCTGGTTCAGTGACACCAAGGAATTGTAAAGATTAGGAAGGGGAAGGCCCCACCTTGCATATCTGGAAGCCATATTTCAAAACAAAAAGGAAGGCTCACCCTTCCTTGCTGTTCAGCCTTGACGTCAAAAGCAGCTTCTAGCTAGGTCTGGCTGGTTAGCTTTGGGGCTGCCTCTTTAGGCAGGGATCAGAAAAGGACTTTAATCTTCAGCTTCATTTGTTTATCAAAGACCGAAGAGCCTTTGTCATACATCACAGCTGGGATTCGGCCAGATGGGAACTTCCTCTGCCTTGTTCTTCAGAGGACCCCAGTGGGGGTAAAACAATGGTCTCTGGCCTCTGAAATAATCCAAGAATGTTAGAATCCAGTTGGATACTCCAGGAAGAAGGGAACGGGGAAGGTTCAAATGATTACCTGGCTTCTGAAGGCCTTTATTAATGAGGCTTTTTGCGGGGGTGAGAGTGGGGTTCGTGGGGTCCAGAATTGATGACCAAGAAAGAATTCTTAAAGACGTCCTTGGTGCAAAAAGGTGATTTTATGAAAGCATGGGGACAGACCCTTGGGCAGGAAGAGCTTCCCCTTCCCAGGGCACCACGAGGAGAGACTAGTTATATACTATGGCGCTAGGGGGAGGTAAAGTTCCCGGGAAGTTTCCAGTGAGATTTTCATGTGCTAAAGAAGACTCCCAGGATCCTGGAGGCTTAGCTGTCCTCTAGCTTTGGTTGTTTGCCCTCTAGCAAAGCACTGGCATTAACACAGTACAGAGTTCCTGAGAATGTTTTCCTCTGCCTGCCTCATGTATCTGTCAGTGGGCTGCAGGTCATAAGGAAATTGAGTTCTCTCTGCCATTTCCTTCTGTCTTGGTTTTCCATGTCATTTATGAAGCTGGGAAGACCAGCTCATGCCCAGGTCTCAGGGTTTGTACCTTTGGAGTATTTGGGGACCCACATGCTTTGGACTCTGCCCTCTGGACACTTCATGGGTACTAAGGAAGGCAGGCATATTAGAGGTAGCCAGTCTGGCCTGTTCTAGTTTTCCCTAGAAGAGTTAAATTTATTCTAGTTTTAACTCCTATGAATTAACACTGCCACAAAATTGTGTCCTACCAGGTGGTGCCTGTGGTTAATACATGTAATTGCGTATTGGGCAGCCTGGGTGGCTCAGTTGGTTAAGTGTCCAACTCATGGTTTGTGAGTTTGAGCCCCGCATCAGGCTCTGTATCAGGCTCTGTACTGACAGCTTGGAGCCTGGAGCCTGCTTCAGATTCTGTGTCTCCCCCTTTCTCTGCCCCTCCACCTCTTGCACTCTGTCTCAAAGATAAATGAACATTAAAATTTTTTTTAATACAGGTAACAACATATTATAATTGTAATATACATGAGTATTACACGATAATACAGAATAATAGATATTTCACATGTATATGCATGTATGTGTATGTATGTTTAAACATATATTTAATAACTTTATTTATTTAGACTTATATGAAAACGACATTGGGGCATCTGGGTGGCTCAGTCAGTTAAACATATGACTCTTGATACCATCTCTGGTCATGATCATGGGTTTGTGAGTTCGAGCCCTGCACCAGGCTCTGTGCTGTCGGTGAGGAGCCTGCTTGGGATGCTCTCTTTCCCTCTCTCTCTCTGTCCCTCCCCTGCCTGTGCTCTTGCTCTCAGAATAAATAAATAAGCTTAAAAAAACTTAGAAAAAATTGAAAAAGAAAACTTGACATCATTAATATCAATGCTAAAGAAGCAAAAAGTATCGGGACCTTAAGGAGAAGGGAATTATAAACACAATACTGTGGGAAACCAACACTGTCATTTCCACACCTTTTAAAAATGAGAGATCGGCTGATGTAAGGTGTTAAAGATCCCTGAATGACAAAAATTAGGCCTTCTTTTTGTCATCAGAAAGGGTGAAGGGGAATCAAAAAAAAGTATCTCGCCTCCCATGTGTTTTAATATTATCTACTGCTGTCAGTAAAGTGTCACTGCAACATGCCTGGGAAAACGCCTGAAATAACGGTGTGCCTCGTCGGGGACTTTGGGGAGCCACTTCATTATGCAGATCCCCACTCCCATCTGAAAGCGCCTGGCCGGTTATCAGCAGGTCCCTCTTGGTCATGTTGAGGTCTTCGGAGGCAGTCCATTCCCGCGCTCTCTCTCTCTCATGGTGAGAAAGGCCTAGAACCCTGGAGTTTGGATGGAGTGAGAAACAAGTCCTTAGGAGCCCCTGCGAACACAAGATATTTCAGGCGGATGGAACTGCGTTTAAAAAGGCAGAAGGAGAGCGCCAGCATGGCCTATTTTAGGGAAACTGCGAGTCGTTAATTCAGTGTTGCTGGATCCGCATTAAATGCCAAGGGAAGGGAGAGAGGGGTGAGAGATGAGTGAGGTGGGGGCCAGATCCTGGAGAACGGTGGGCCAGGCGCCTTTGGCCTTCAGCTTTCACACCAGCGGGGCGGCTCGCTGCTGTACTTGGCCCTGGTATTTATAGGCAAGTCATATTTGGGTGGCAACAGCATTTCCTTCTGGAAGAAATCTATTTTTGCTGCAGGAATGTATTGATACGTTTCGGGGATGGGTAGGAGAAGTGTGAGAGCTTCTAGGATTTTGTTTTCCTTCTTGAGATCTGCAGGCTGAGGGGAGAGATGAATTTCTAAGGATCATGAGAGGGGATTTGTTGGAAGGGTGGGCGGCCCGAGGAAGAAAGGCTGTGGGGGGGTGGGGGAGGAAAGGCTGTAAGGGGAGTGATAGAGGGGGCTTATGGGAAGTTAGGTGACCCAGACAATGACTGAATGCATGTAGTTTCTTTAGAAGGTGCAGGGACCCCGCAAGGGAGCAGGGAGGGGGTGCAGGGAAGGACGGGCACAGGTGCATTACTAAATCAGCTATCATGGTGGGTGCCTAAAACTTAATCCTGAGTGGAGAGAATCTCTGGGAAGTGGGATAAAGGAAAACCCTTTGAATCATTCTTACCAATGGTGAAATGCTACCCTCAGGAATATATTAGTTTCCAGGTACCACTGCTTGTCCTGGGCAAAGGCAAAGCAGGGTTCTGAATCCTGGGGCAGTCTTTTCATAAGAATGGCGGCCACGAGGCTGGAAGTCAGGACACAGTGCCCAGAGGTGGTGAGAGGTCTGAGTGGCGATGTGGACCTGCACCTGCTCCTTTGCTCTGGGATCCCAGAAATCCTGTGAAATGTTCAATAATACGCCCATAGAGGCATACCTTGTCTATTCACCTTTCTTTTTTGTACTTCACAGATACTGCGTTTTACAGTAGGTTTGTAGCAACCCCTTGTCCAGCAAGGCTGTGGACGCCATTTTTCTGATAGTGTTTGTTTGCTTCGTGTCTCTGTGCCACATTTTGGTGATTCTCTCAGTGTTTCAACCTTCTTTATTAAGTATTTGTTGTGGTGGTCTGTGATCAGTGGTTATGACTTGCTGAAAGCTCACCTGATGGTTAGTTTTTTAGCAAGAAAATATTTTTAATGTTTATTTTTGAGAGAGAGAAACAGAGCATGAACAAGGGAGGGACAGAAAGAGAGGGAGACACAGAAGCCAAAGCAGGCTCCAGGCTCTGAGCTGTTTGCACAGAGCCCGACACGGGGCTTGAAGTCACAGACTGCGAGATCATGACCTGAGCCATAGTCAGACGCTCAACTGGCTGAGCCACCCAGGCACCCGAGCAATAAAATATTTTTAATTAAGGTATGTATGTTGGTTTTTTTAGATATAGTGCTATTGCACACCTAATGATCTATGGTATAGTGTAGACATAACTTTTATGTGCACTGGGAAGCCCACAAATTCATTAAACTTCCTTTATTGCAGTATTTGCTTTATTGCAGCAGTCTGGAATGGGACGTGCAGTATCTCTGAGGTGTGCCCATGTGTTGTTAATACACTGGAAAGTTGGATCCGATTGGAATATGTGATTAATTGCTGAGGGTGGTCTTGACTTAGGCCCCACAGAAAGCTAGTGCTGTCCAAGCAGGCCTGCCTCATCCGGGTTATACCTTAGAACTGTTAGGCCTTTTCTTGGTTGAAAAGACAAAAACCCAACTCAAACTGGTTTGAAAAGCAAGAAAAAGGGAACTCATTGGATCTTGGATCTGAAAAGTGCAGGTGATGGTTCCTCAAATACTCTAATTCTAGGAGCTCAAATAATCAAATCAGAGTTTGGATGATCTCTATTTGTTATCTTTGTCTTTCTCTGGGCTGATTCTGTTCTCCCCTTATTATGATAAGATGGTCGCCGGAAGCTTCAGGCTTAATCATGTCTTCCCATCCACCCCGGTAGAAAGATGACTTCTTTTAACAAGCAGTTGCAGGAAATTCCAAGATTGAGTTGGATTGGCTCGCACGGGCCTTTCTCGGGTGCCATGAACATTCCAGAAGTGGAGATCAGCGTTCTGCTAAGCTCTGATGGGGCAGGCTGAGCTCACCTGCCTACCTTAGAGGAGGACGAGGGCTAAATTTCACCCAAATCCCTGGCTTCAAAGGAAAGGAGGCCCTATTCCCTGAGATAAAGTGGGTGCTGTTGATCAAAAAAGAGAAGCGGGCAAGCAAAAACCAGAGATAGCCACCACAGCCATGAAAGCCACCAAGATGCTCCGAGACCTGGAAACTCAGGCGTGTTGTAAGGACCTCGAGCAAAACCAGCATCTCTGGGCCACCATGGCCCTAGATACCCAATCTCAATAACTGCCCCCCTCCCGCTGCCTTCCTGAGCCAGGCCTCCGGCTTCCTTTTAAAGCTGCTGACTCCAGCTGATGGATGAGGGTCTCAGGGCTTCCGAGGCACTGGATTTCTGTTGACTGTTATAACCTTGAGCTACAGGCTTTATTGGCAGTATTTAACACAAATCTGTTTTCCATCCTTGTCAGATCCCACTTCAGTATGCGCCACAGGAGGAGAAGTCGAATGCTAAATTGATTTCTTTAATGGGGAGTGCTAGGCAGCAGATAGCAAGCCTTCTGGAGATGCATTAGTCGGATTACAATTGAATCTTTTCCTCTTGCTTTTATGGACTCTCCTCTTTCCCAGAAGGATGGGACTCTGATACCATCATTAGCTTTACTATTTTTTCTTTTTTAAGACTCGGGGGGCTCAAAGTTTGGACTTTCCACCTCTGGGTCAGGAGCTGCGTCTTTTAGTGTCCAGGCTTTCCAGAGAAGACTGAAATTCAAAGAAGGTTGAATAAGCATCTTGAGATGGCCAGGAATGATTAGCGTCAAGATGCTTCTTAGCAACTTGGGTGCAATAAAAGGCTGGGATCGTGTGAATGAAACCCTGACTCTGGAATCTGGGAGGTGGCATTCTTGCCTCTTTGTGCGATTTTAGGGATTGTTTATACTGTAGTTGGAGACAGTTTGGCAGCTTTTCTAGAATATAGTGAGAATCTGCTTGCTTCCTGTTTGATAAGAATTCATTCCATTTCCATGGATGATAACAATAATAATCATTCTTTTTTGGAGGGGGCTTTCATTATGTTCTAGGCTGTCTGCATGACTATCCCACTTGGTCCTCACAAAAGCCTGGGAGACAATCCTGTTACCACTCCTTTGCTCACAAAGGTGTGGAGACTTGCAAGCTTCTACAGACTGCCCCCAGGGCTTGTATTATACATTTGTGTGGCTCCCGAGGTTGTTCCTTTTTTATAATTTTTTATAGTTTATTTATTATTGAGATAGAGACAGAGCACGAGTTGGGGAGGGGCAGAGAGAGAGGGAGACACAGAATCTGAAACAGGCTCCAGGCTCTGAGCTGTCAGCATGGAACCTGACGCGGGGTTTGAACCCATGAACCATGAGATCATGACCTGAGCCAAAGTCAAACACTTAACCAGTTGCGCCACCCAGGCGCCCCCTCCAAGGTTGTTCTTTTAATCTCCATTCTAGATTTCTGCCCAAGGAAAGGCGTCGTATACTCATCAAAGTCGGACTTGGTACTATCTCCTATCCTGGGATAAGAACCCAGATTTAAGGTATACAACATTCTGGAACGCGATGCATCGAGAGGATCTGCCCACTACAGATCTTCTTAGGCAAACCCCCCCTCCCCCCCCCAGTACCAACTCACCAGGAAGGATCATCTTTATATCCTAGATGTGTGGATGATAGGAGGTGTGTTTTCAAGGCAGAGGAGATCTGGACCAGGGCTGTTGTAGGACTGGGAAGTCAAGTAGACTTCCCAGAGAAGAGCTCAGTGGTTTTCCATCTTGAAATCCACAGTGTAGCCAGTCTGACCTTGCAGGGGACACCAAGGCAGCTTAACACAACTGTGTCACCAAAAAGATGACTCCTTCTCTTACTCTCCTTGTAAAACCAAGTCAGGAATAATATTACACAGGGTAACTCATGAGGGTTAAATCCAGGAATATACATTAGGGATTCAAGACATGCCACTTGCTACCATTTTGTTTGGTTTTGCAGGGTCTCTAGTTTTTTCCAGCGTGCAGATAAAGAAGCCAGATGAGCTCCATCTCTGAACTGTGACTAAGTTGTCTGAAAATGGATGGATGGGGCTGGCTGGGAGAGGAATGAATGAGACAGGAGACTGAGATCCGTAGGTCACCTCGAGGGGTCAGAAACAGCTTCAGGAAGTGAGAGCAGGTGCAGTCTAGCTGGTAACGTTTGTTCTCATGAGGATCAGGCTTCGGACAAGAAGTGGTAATTGAAGCTGGCTGTTGGCACGCAGGAGGTCCACCAAGGGACGATGAGGTGACACATCAGGCTAGCAGAATGTTATGAACCTGTCATTGGGTATTAGGGACTGAACTGGATGCTGTTTGGAGGCGGAGATCTGTGGACAGGCTGTCTACAAGGGTATAGACAGGCGTGATGTCCCATTACTATTTCTGTATAATAAACCACTATGAAACCGAGGGGCATACGATGGCCATTTTATTAGGCTCCTTCATGAGCAGGTCAAGAAACTTGGGAGGACTGGTCTCTGCTTCCCGATGTCTAGAGCTTCATTTGGAAGCACTCAAAGGCTGGGGGTGACTCAGTGACCTGAAGCCGAAACAGTTAGAAGCATCTCCACTCACCTATCTGATGGTCATGCCGGTACCTCACCCGGGGTGTCACCCAGAACACCTGCATCCACGTAGCATCTCTGTGAGGTCTCTCCATGTGGGCTGGTTTGGGCATGGTGCTAGGGATGCAGACTGAGTGTCCCATCAGACCAAGGCAGAAGTATGTAGCATTTTTATTATGGAGCCTCAGAATCACATAGTATCACATGTTCTAGGTTCACAGAACCTAGAACACATGAGCCACTCCTCAATGGGAGAGATGTCAAAATGACTTGTAAGAAAAGCATGTGGGATGGGAGATAATATTGCACCCATCTTGGGGGAAATCCAATCTATCACAGATGTTTACAGTCTTAACTAAATGATTATAGGGTGAATGTTAATAACACAGACTGTAGGGCCAGACAACCCTGTATCACATCCCGATTCCACCACTTACTAGCTTAGTGATGTTGGGCAACTCATTTAAACTCTCTGTGCCTTGGGGCCCCTGGGTGGCTCAGTCAGTTAAACGTCTGACTCTTGATCTCAGCTCAGGTCTTGATCTCAGGGTTGTGAGTTCAAGCCTCCACATTGGGCTCTGCTTTGGGTGTGAAGCCTACTTAAACAAGCAAACAAACAAATAAATAGACTCTCTGCCTCAGCTTCCTCATCTGTGAAATGGGGCTGCTAATGGTACCTATCTTATTAGATCACTGTGAAAATTGAATAAACTAAGCACACGAAAAGTACTCAGAGCCTGGAAATCGATGAGACACCAACTAAAGGCAAGTGTTTACTGCTAGTATCATCACTAAGAAGGTTTCCAAACCAGAGACTCAGGCCCAGAGAACCAGCCAGGAACAATCCCGAGACCCAAACCAAGGAACAAGGTTCAGGCCGGCCTGTTGGCAAATAGGGGGCCTGATGCTGTCCTAGAATATGAGCCTAGGACTGGTTAATTGCTTCTCTTTCGGGTTAGAACTGATCCCAGGGATAAGACCTCTGCTTTTTTTTAATTTGTATTTTTTTAATGTTTATTTATTATTGAGACAGAGAGAAACAGAGCATGAGCAGGGGAAGGGGCAGAGAGAGAGGGAGACACAGAATCAAAGCAGGCTTCAGGCTCTGAGCTGTCAGTACTGAGCCCAACGCGGGGCTCAAACTCACGAACCGTGAGATCATGACCTGAGCCGAAGTTGGATGCTTAACTGACTGAATCTCTCAGGTGCCCCAAGACCTCTGTTTTAAGGGCAGGTAGGAGATGGGGACCGGTGGCTCCTGCAAAAGTGAGATCCCTGCTCCCCTCCAGGCACAGGGAGAATACAGGCCAATTCAGTCGCATCTGATAAACGTCCGACCCCACTTTTCCAAACGCGGGCCCCTCTGTGTCTCATTGTACCTTATCTTATTTGTCAGATACCTGTCAGATAATGAGCCCTGTTAAACGAACAGTGAGTGATGCACGAAGGAGGCCTTCACCACTGTGACCAAAGCTCGCCCAAATCTGTTTGGTGGATAGTTGAAATGGGGGAGGAGAGCAAGCACGTGGTCAGGCTCCACCACTGGGGGAATGAACCCCCTTGGTGCAAGTCAGGGTTCTTGGGTCACAGGTGATGGAAATCCAGTTCAAACCAGCTTAGGCTAAAAATGGAATTTATTTCCCTGCTTAATTGAAAAGTCTGGGAGGAGACAGTCTGAATTGGGTCCGTATACTCAAATGACAGCGTTAGGAATCCTGTCTCTCTCTCTCTCAGAGCTACTTTCCTTTTTAATTAATTAATTAATTTTTTTAAAGTTTATTTATTTATTTAGAGAGAGACAGAGGCAGTGTGAGTCAGGGAGAGGCAGAGGGGGAGGGCTCTGCCAGCACAAAGCCTGATGGGGGACTTGAACTCACAAACCGTGAGATCATGACCTGAGCTGAAACCAAGAGTCTCACGATTAATGGACTGAAACACCCAGGCCCCTATTTTTAAATTTTTAGGTTCTATTTTTAGTAGATCGATGTGTTCATTAACTCATCCATCAGACCCATCATAGGGGCTTATGATACTCTAGGCATGTTTTAGGCACTGGGGATGCAGCGGTGAATAAGAGAGTGAAGCCTTTGAGCTCATGGAATTGATTTCCAGAAGGGGAAGTAGAACAAAAGAAGTAGACAAATGAAAATGTATGTGATTTCAGTCCATCGTGTAATGGAAGCAGTAACGCAAGATAAAGAAGATGTGGCTTATATATACAAGGGAGTACTACATGACAATGAGAAAGAATGAAATCTGGCCATTTGTAGCAAAGTGGATGGACCTAGAGGGAGTCATGCTAAGCGAAATAAGTCAGGCAGAGAAGGACAGATACCATATTTTGTCACTCATAGGTCTAACAGGACAAACCTAATAGGAGATCATGGGAAGGGAAAAGTGGGGGGTAAGAGTTGGGGAGAGGGAGTGAGGCAAATCATGAGAGTCTTTTGAATACTGAAAACAAACTGAGGGCTAAAGAGGGAGGGGGAAGGTGTAGGGGAGTGATGGTCATGGAGAGGGGCACGTGTGGGGAAGAGCACTGGGTGTTATATGGAAACCAACTTGGTAATAAACTATTTAATTTAAAAAAAACAAAAAAGTGTCTTGAGAAAAAAAAAGTAATGCAGGATACAGGGAGCTAGAGTGAGGGCAAAGAGAATGATCACAGAACAGCTAGCTCTCTGTGCTGGTGACTTGTGAGAAGACACACGTGTAGTGGGAGGAAGCCCGTCAGATACCCGTGTGGGGCAGAGTATTCCCGGCAGAAAGAATGGGGCTGGTGAAAGCTTTGAGGCAGGGGTGATCTGGCCATGTTTGAACGACTAAGGCAATGATGGCTGGAGTTTAGTGACCAAGGACGGAAATCATGTGAGAACAGGTGAGAGAGGCCGATAGTACAGGGATCATTGCCATGATAAGATTGTGTTTTAAGTGTCATGAGAAGCCACTGGTGATTTTTAAATAGGGGGACAGTATGATCTTATTTGCCTCTTTAAAAGATCATTCTTTGAGGCTTCGTAGGGAATGTGGTGGCAGAGACAGACGTTGTTGGGTCAAGGCTGACATCCTTCTTTATCAGCAACACCTCCAAGACAAAATCCAAAGGAGGGATCTCGTTGGTCAGCCTTGAGTCACATGCAAATTAATGGGCCAATCAGGGTGTCCGTGATGGTGGGGTATTTTGAATGGCTCCATTGTGGTCACACATTCACTTCTAGAGGCTGGAGATTGGTGGTCAGCCCCACTCTCTCCACTGATGATGAAAGAGTTAAGTCCTTAAATGAAAATTGTGGGTACATTTAACAATCAGAATGATGGGTATTGGATGGGCATAAGCGATAGCAGTCACGTATGCCTCTCAGTGGCATTCTTGAAGTGTGGGTGCTCGTCTGTGTTTGGGCACATTCAGTGACATTCAGGAGTTCCTTCTTCCACCTTGCCTTCTCTCCCTGCCCTTGACCGGAGCACTGTGAGGGAAGGACTTCAGTGACCAGGTATTTCTTCCAGGTTTTAAGCCAGGGCAATGTCCACTCATGTGATCCTTGTTCTGTCTTCTGAAGTCTGCCCAGTGAGCCCAGTTAAGTTCCATGTGGCCCTTCTGAAGGGCATAGCAACACCTCCCTCAAGTATATATTTTTCTACACTAAGTAACATCAGCTCATTCTGTTTTGTTCCTGGTCGCAGTTTCTTTGCCATTCTAGTTGCTTCCCTTGGAGTGCTCTGGACTTCATCAGATATTCAAATGCTGTGTTCTGTGAATGGGGGTTACTCCTAGTTTTTTTAAATGTTTATTTTTAAGAGAAAGAGAGAGGAAGAGAGAGAGAGAGAGAGAGAGAGTGAGTGCCAGCAGGGAAGGGGCAGAGGGAGAGGAAGACAGAGAATCAAGGGCAGGCTCCAGGCTCTGGGCTGTCAGTACAGAGCCCAATGTGGGGTTTGAACCCACATGTGAGATAATGACCTGAGAGGAAGTCGGACGCTTGACCGACTGAACCACCCAGATGCCCCCCTAGCAGGAGCGATTTCTTACTTTAAGCCTGATTTCAGCTGAAATAAAGCAATGCAGTATGCAAATGAAGTTGTCCCCAGCTCTAGACAAAGAAGTCACTGGTCGATAAATCATTGGTGTTGGAAGAAGCACGGTAAACCAAAAGCAACTTGAAAAGCAGAATGGGCAGGTTCCAGGAGGGAAGTATTCCTGGGGCTCCTTTGCATTTTCTGTAAAGTTGCACTGTCTGTAGATCGGAGGCTCCTGTTTTATTTACTAAAGGGAAGTTGGTAGGACTGCTCCTCCCATACCATCCTCATTTAACTCCAGTAGGGAATTCATCAAATTTCATGGTCATGCATTTATTCAGCAAGCATCTATTTTGTACCTACTGCATACCAGCTACTGGATAATAGGGATGTAGAAATGAGTAGACAGATCTCCTGGACTCCGTCTGGCATGGGAGGCAGAGAAGATCGGTAATGGTGGTGAAGTGGGATCAGGGCCATGATATGAGAACATGCTGGTGGGGATCTTTCTAGAAAGTGCCTGAGATCAGAGCTGAGGGGAAGCACAGATGGGTGAGACAGGGTGCACATGTGTTCCGGGCGGTGGAAACAGGGTGCACCAAGGCAGACACCAGGGCTTGAGAGAACAGTGTGATGTGGGTGGGTATGTGGCCAGAAGGAAGGATAAATGGGATATGGCCGGATATTAAGCGGCCGGTAGACAAGGATCAGACAACGTGGGTCTGGATGACATGGGGCGGGGGCGGGTCGGCGGCAAATGATTGAGAGCTTCAATCACAGGCATAGGCATGATTGGAGCTGTGCTTTAGAAAGATCCCTGATAAATTCTGTTGACGGTGGGCAGAGAGCAGGGCGGTCAAAGGACAAGAGATAGGAGCAGGCAGGGGACCAGGGAAGGATGAATCTCAGAGTGGAGACCGTGGCTGTGTGAGTCAGCTCAGGCTGTTACATCAGAACACTCGGTGACTTCAGCCACAGACGTGTATTCTCACAACTCTGGAGGCAGGGGGAGGCCAAGGTCAAGGTGCTGGCAGATTGGGGTGTCTGGTGAGAGTCCTCTTCTGGTTTGCACATGGCTCGCTTCCTGTTGTGTGCTCACAAGGCAGAGAGAGAGCATCTCTCCAGTGTGTCTTCTTAAAATTTTTTTTTAATGTTTATTTTTTGAGAGAGAAGATGAGAATGAGCAGGTGACTGGCAGAGAGAGCCAGAAGCACAGAATCCAAAGCAGGCTCCAAGCTCTGAGTTGTCAGTACAGAGCCCGACATGGGGCTCAAACCCACAAAATGTGAGATCATGACCAGAGCTGAAATTGGACTCTCAACGGACTGAGCCACCCAGGTGCCCCATTGTGTCTTCTTAAAAGGGTGCTCATCTTATTCATGGAGGCTCCACCCTCTTGAATTAATCATCTCACAAAGGTCCCGCCCCCTAATGCCATTGCATTGGGGATGGGGTTTCAAATATGTGCATCTGGGGGGACACAAACATCCAGTCCAGTCCGTAGCGGGAGACCCAAGGAGACCTAGGGACCAAAGGGAAGGGAGGGGGTGGGACCAACATCTGCAGCCCTGCTGAGTGACTTATCTTCGGGACCGTGGGGTGTTGGGCTCGGCTATGGACCCCACGCCCCTCAGTGCCCCACTCCTGACAAGCACTTCAGCCTCTTGTTAGAGATTCTCATAGGATTGAAACAAGTGTAATCAGACCCCTGGACCCCGTTGCTTGTCTGATGTACCACACACCCAAGTAGGAAGATGCTAAGGAGGTTTTAACCTTTAGAAACGAAGGGATGCGCTTTGGGTGATTCAACACAATTAACTCAAAGGCAGTATGGAGGGGTTCAGTTTTGCCTTCAAGACCTGCCTTTATCCAATCTTCTGTTGCACTAAATCTGGCTCGCAAGTGGCTCTGGCCAGAATG
Source organism: Helogale parvula (assembly GCA_004023845.1). NCBI lineage: Eukaryota > Metazoa > Chordata > Mammalia > Carnivora > Herpestidae > Helogale > Helogale parvula. The sequence continues at coordinate 81,409 of PJEM01001128.1, forward strand.
TGGACTGGTCACACCTGGTGCAAAACCTAGCTGGGTGAGCACCGGCCAGCTATCTAACTTCTGTGGGCTCTGGTCTCTTTGTAGGACTGTGGTGGGGAGGGGGGCACCCACTGAGTTAGATGTCTTCCCTCCTGCTTCCTCCTGCCTTGGTGAGTCTATTCCTGGGATGGCTGGCTCACTCCAGGGGCTCTGTGGCTGTTACGTTGTTCAGACCAAGATTTTGGGTCTTTTTTTTTTTTTAAGTTTATGTTCAAGTTCTTTCTTTTTTTTTTCCTTCCCCTTTCTCATTTTAGCAGATGAGAACTCTTGCTGTGTGTGACAGCGGATATTCTGAAAATGACAAGGCACCTCATTTGGGACAGAATGTGCTTGGGGAGTGTTATCTGTGTGTGCACAGCATTCCTCTGAGTAAGTCTGTGCCCGGAAGACCTGGCAGTATGTCACGGTGAGCCTGGGGCTCAGACAGCTTCGAGCCTAGTGGAGGAAAAGGAGGCATTCACCTGGGCCTCTGCGGCACAGGCACCTGCAGATCCTTCTTTGTCAGTGTCCCCAGATGTTTCTCCCTGCCCCTGCTGCCCCTGGATTCTGTTAAGCTTATATCAGACCAACATTCTCTTGACCCATCTCCTGAATTCAGTCGCCTAGCCTTGAACTCACTCTGCCTCCAAGCTGATAATGAATTAGTCATACTAATTACACTCCGATATTTAATATTCATTTTATGCGCCCAGCATGATTCTAAGCTCCTTGCGTGTGTTACTTTTCACGAAAGTCTCTGTAAAAACAGATCTGATCCCCCCTCTCTGGAGAGGAGTGACTCCCTGTGTACCGAACTGAGATTTCCCGGATATTCCCTGCTTGCAGGCCACCCCCGTGGTTGTACGGCATAAGGACGTTACTGCAGATGATCTTAGTAAGTTCTGTCACATGGGGCACCATTTATGCCATTACTGCCCCCAGCTGTTTCTGCAAATCAGCTCCCAATTTGGGAAAATTTACATAAGTCAAAATAAAAAGAACGCGCAGTGCCGTTCAAATGCACGGTGTCCTTCGCCATCGGTAGAAGTAACAGTAAGCACAGGTCTAATGCAAACAAAACAAAACAGTGTTAAGAGGATCCTCACTGGCGCGTGTTGACTAGGCTCTCTGCCGGAGGCTTGCTTTGTGCAAACTCGTGGATGAGTTAGAGGGATGTTACAGATCTGGGACACCAATCCAAGACTTGCTCCTGGATGTGAAAGCAAGACAAAAACATGAGTATATAAGGGCCTGTCTCGTACATGTCAATGTTCTTTGGCCCTGTGTTCACCTGTCTTCCCAAATTATCCCACATTCACTGAAGGCAGTCTCTCGCTTTGAAAACGACCGTTCAGCAAGACCGAGTGGGGTCCTGATCTGTTTGACTGCTCGACCCCTCACTCTGCCCAGCACTTTCTTCCCTGACCTTCTCATTTCGCCCTTATGACTTAATGTCCTTCTTCCCACCTCCCTGTCTTTGCATTTTTTATTCTCTGTGAGCGGAGGGTCCTGTCCTTCCTGCTCCAGGCGATATAACTGTCCATTTCTTCACAGAGTGCTCCGGTGTTGCCTTCCCTGTGATCTTTCTGGAAATCCCAACGTAGACTAGGTCATCCCTCCTCTGTCCCCAATGTAAGTGTGCCTCCCTCTGTCTCAACTGCTACCATATGCTGGAAGTTTCTCGGGGAGACACTGGTGGTTGGCTCACCCAACGTGTTCCATCATCTACCCTCTGTAGAAGTTGAGAAGCTCAAGGTGAACTTGACCAGCCTCCCCTGGAACTATGTGGGGTGACCTGTGCCCCAGTTCTGTCCAACGAGATGTATGTTGAAAGACAAGTACATTGAATGACTTCTAGAAATGTGCTTTGCTTCTTTGCGGTAAGGGCAAGCCTAGGAGAAGACCCCTCTCAAATTGTCCTTTCCTCGTTTTCCTGTCTTGAAGGCAAAATTGGCCTTTCCTCTTTAGTGGCAGCTTATTACGGTCATATCATACATAGCAACATGCCTAGAAATTATGTCCTAGGGAAGGAGGCAATGTACCAAAGAAGATGTGGAGTAGAGGGGCGGCTGGGTGGTGCAGTTGGTTAAGCGTCCAACTTTTGATTCATCTCAGGTTCATGAGAAGAAGCCACCCACTGGGCTCATGCTGACAGCTCAGAGCCTTCCTGGGATTCCCTCTCTCCTTTCTCTGCCCTTTGCCCGCTCGTGCTCTTTCTATCTCTCAAGATAAATAAATTAGTTTTAAAAAAAGGAGTAGCGAGATAACACATATTTCAGAGATCACAGAGCTGTCAGACCAACCCCAGGACCACGTGTTTTCAAGCTCCTTGCTGAATAAATGATAGATGTCCTCGTGGTCTTGGCCACGCAACACGGGACGTGCTGTCCGTGTAGCAGAAAGCATTTTTAACAGAGCCTCCTTCCTGGAGGTTGAGCAATTCTGAGGTGGGAGGGTAATGTTTATCTTTATAATATCCTCCCTCACAAAAGGCTTGATGCATGGTAGTATTTATGTTATTATCAACAAAAACAGCTGATATTTATTCAAACTCTGTATCTGTCTGGCTCCAGAGCCTAGATCCTTCAGCACTGTGGTATAATTCTGGTCATTGATCAAAGCAGAATGAGCGAATAAATGAATAAATAACTTATCAGCAGGGGTATTTGCAGAAATTGGTTTCTATGCCAAATTTACTTCACCACTTTATTAGAATTTATATTAAGATTTTAAAAATGAGGCTCTGTCATTTGTTCTGTATGTTGTTTAATTTTTTTTTTTTTTACTTCCTTTATCCTAACCCACGAACATTTGCATTCTTGACTTGTGGGAAGGCATCAGAGGGTGGGTTCAGATCATCGTCTGTGCCGGGCTGTGTTGGGGATGTAGTTTAATGTAGCACGGCACTGGGATGTAGCAGTTTTCCGGAGGAGTGATGGGCTCAGAGACCCTAGGAGAGTCTGGATTCCATGTTCTTCCCACTCTGTCACATAGGCAACAGCTGCTTGAGAACCACTAGGATACCCTGCCTTTGAAATTGGATCTGCTTTTCTATTTAAAAAAAAATTTTTTTTAACATTTATTTATTTTTGAGAGAGAGAGACACACACGGAGTTTGAGTAGGGGACAGAGAGAGAGGGAGACACAGAATTCAAAGCAGGCTCCAGGCTCTGAGCTGTCAGCACAGAGCCTGCTGCGGGGCTTGAACCCATGAACTGTGAGATCATGACCTGAGCTGAAGTCAGCCGCTTAACCGACTGAGCCACGCAGGCGCCCCCTGGATCTGCTTTTTTAAAAGGAAGTCAGGACAAGGACCCCAGTGCTGGTGCCTATGCAGTAATAATGGAGGACCCATGTCTCCCTAAAGCTCAGATCCTCCTGAGCAGACCATTTGTTTCTTTCCTTCCCTGCAGGTTCCCAGTAAAGATCCCTAGAAGAAAATTCTCCCCTAGCCCTGAACACATTTCTCCACTTCTGCCTTAGTAGCTGTGGCCCCATGGGGTCTCAATGGCACGTCAGACTGAGGGCAGTGCTCAGTGTCAATGGAACCTTAGGAGCCCGCAGCCCAGCATCCCCCATCGAGCTCTAGGGAGGAATAGGAAATATTCAGCAAACATCCTTCAATGACCTTTCCTGTCTTCCCTCCCATTCTCTGTGCTCACACCAAAGAGCTTTTCCAGTACAACTCGTCTTAAACTATACGGTGGTGTTCTTCAGCCCTTGCGTTCCTCTTCCTTTTTCTCCCCCCGTGTTTTAATTAACTTATCTATATTAAAGAAATCTCTATACCCAATGTGTGGCTTAAACTCACGACTCCAAGGTTAAGAGTCGTATGCTCTACCGACTGAGCCAGCCAGGTGCTTTTCCATTTTAAAACTCCCCTGATGGCAAGGCAGGGCCTTCCTTAGAGTTTTTGGAAACAGGAAGAATGTGTTTCGCCTTCAGAGATTAGGGGAAGTTTGGAAACATAAGTATAGTCACATTATTTTATATTATCATATGGAAATGTCTACTTTGTACTGTGTCTGTCACTGCGTCTCTGTCTGTATCCACCTGCACACCATGGTTATATGGATATGTGGATATCTAGCAACGTTTCTTCTTTCCACATTTCCCTTTTTTCTTCTCTCTCCTGTTCGTGCCCTGACCAAGGAGGTCCTCATTTCTTTAGGGGAAGAATCTGGCAGGAAGAAAACTGATATTGCCTACTCAACACTTCTTTTTTTCTGGCTTTTGTTTATAGAAACTGAAGCCTTAAATGGGGCAGGGATTTTGGATGTAGAGTCACATCATGGGAAGAACGTGGATCCCTATTCACCATCCCAGTGGGAAGGTCACTCCCTTGAACGCACCCAGTTGGAGAATGAGTGAGGGAGCGATCTCTGGGTGCAGAAGACAGGTGACCCCGGCTACAGTATGACACAGCAGTTTGTGCCGATAGCCCAGAGCCTGGAGCCTGCTTTGGATTTTGTCTCTCTCTTTCTCTCTCTCTGCCCCTGCCCTGCTCATACTCTGTCTTTCTTTCTCAAAAGCAAATAAACATTAAAAGAATTTTTTAAAATATAAAAAAGAAGATGAAGATGATAGATATGGATATAGGTATGTGTGTCTGAATGTATTCATACCCCCATATTTGAGTGCTGTAATTCATACCTGATTCCTCATTTTATCCAGTCTTGCCCACATTTTCCTTTTCTTTAAATTTTTAATAAGTTTACTTAGTTATTTTGAGAGAGAGAGAGAGAGAGAGGTAGAGAGAGAGAATCCCAAGCAGGCTCTGTGCTGTCAGCATAGAGCCCAATGGGGGGGGGCGGTGCTCGGTCTCACGAACCATGAGATCACAACCTGAACCGAGATCAAGAGTCAGACGCTTAACTGACGAGCCCCACAGGCCCCCGCTCCCCCACATGTTTACCTTGTCTTTCTCCCTTATTCCTGTTGCTCTGTACATTTCTGTATAGCCATCCTGAACTCCTTCAGCGCCTCAAACATGCCGGGCTTTCTCTTTCCCATGTGGGGCTTACACGCATGTTGTTACCTCCTTTTGGAACTATCTCCACTTCTCCCACCCCATCCATTACATCACACACCCTGATCCACTTTTCTGCCTGAATCAATTTTATATCTCCTAGTATCAGTTTAGAGGTATTTTTTTTTAACTTTGTAGTAGCATTCCTTTGACCCTGCTAACTTGGTCATATTGCCAGTACATAAGTAGTTCCCAAATCTACTTAATAAATATTAAAGCTTAATAACTATTTTGTGAATGAGAGAATAAACATTGGGATGGGTCCATGAATGGATAAACAAATAAACAAATGGATCGTGAGTGAATGGAAGGAAGGAAGGAAAGATAGATGGATGATGTCTGGGACTTGTGTCCTCTCACACCTCAGCGATCTCTGGAAGTAAAACATTCACTGCTCTTTGACTTCCTGGAGTCCGGCGAGCCAGTCCAGCTCATCTTCACGTCCTTCATCTCGATGTCGAGGAGCTGAAATAACCGGTGGCAGCATTCGCTTTTTAAAATCAAATCTTATTTTGAGCTGCCAGAGGTCAGAGTGGCACACCAGAGGCATAAATCACCCCTTTTGTTTTTCTGTATTCGCGCTTGGCCATCTGAAGAGGGCACTTTTGTTGACTTCCGGGGAGAGGTTGCCTGGCTGCACAGATCCCCAGGGGCACCATAAATTCATTCATTCATTCATTCATTCATTCATTCATTCCTGTCTTCATTCATTCTCTCTGTCAGCCTTTCCGCATAGCTTAGCAATTAAGAGAAGGACTTCTAGAATTGTAATAACACTGAGTTCTGATTCCCATTTTGCCACTGATTAACTGTCGTCTTCAGTACAGTTAATTTGGCTTTTCAGAGCATCTGCCTGCTCGTGAATAAAGTGAGGCTCACCATCTCTAACTCTCAGGGAGGTTCTGAGCATTCAGTGAGTTGGTAAATGGAAACCATATTTTGCAACGTCTAGTGCAGAGATAATGCTCAATATATAGTAGCTCTTGTTATAAACTCCTTAATTTATTAATCCCTCCTGTCATCAAATGTGTATCGAACTCTCTATTGACTAGCAGACCCTGAGCTGAGTAAAATATGCTTCTTACCTTTTAAGAGGACGCGGTCAGTTGAGATGGACAGACGCAAGGGTCAATAATGAGAAACTTGACGGCGTATAGAAAGTGGCAAGACTAGGAAGTGATTGACTCACCCTCTCTGGGGGAACATGGGTAGCATGGCTGGGGACAGCTAAAGAATTCAGGCCTCACTGTGCAGGGAAGGTAATGCTGGGTTATAAAATGTTTTAAGCTGGGAAGTGATATGATTAGACTCTTCCCCTAAAACTGCTGTGGTAGCAGAGTGAAGAATGAAGTGAAGGCAGATTGCATTGAAGCACAGGTGTTTCACAGGGCGGGTTTGAAATGCGAAGGGTCTGCATTAAGGAAGAGGGGAGATGCAAAGGAGGACACGGGACGGGGGTCTCCGGAGGGGCCTGCGGGGTGGCAGGAGCGGCATCACCTGGGAGCCTGTGGGAAACGCATGCTCTCTGGCTCCAACCTGGGCTTCCAGGATTTACTACTTTTCATAAAGATCTCCAGGTGTTCATAGGTGCGTTATGACCCAAGACGGACTACGGTGGCTCTTTCGGATTTGGCGACCCCCTGGATATGGGTTGAGGGAGAGAATAAACTAATCAGGAATCAGGGAGTCCACAAAATCAAGCACACATCCTGGGGTTTGCTCCTCGAGAAATGGGTGAAGGTTATATGCCTCATTAATGATACTTTCTCCTTGATACTGATTTAGAATTGTGTTTGTACAGACGTGTCATTGTCCATGGTGTCTCCTTGAGCCCATTGGGGAGACAACTCCAAAGGGTTCACTGACACATCTTTGCACATTGGGGCAGGTCTTGTCTCTTTATCACCAAAGTTGAAGTTGAGTGTTTATGGTGGAGTTATAAATCCCCAGAACATGGGTTTCCTGCTGCAAGTGCTGAGTCAGCCATAACTTCAGCGGTGCAAATGGCTCCACAGTAAAATGTATATATCAAAGTTGTGGCAACTATAAAGGTCTTTTAAAATCGAGTTGACATTGCAGTATGTTTCCTTGAGATAAGGTGAGGATTTACGTTCATAAATCGAATTGTGAAGCCTGAGACGCATAATTGCCAATTTGGGGTGTTGAGAGTTGGGGATCTTTCGTCCTTGGGCGTCCCTGAGGACGTCCTCCCCTCTTTTTTTGGTGGGAGGTGGTCTCCCGTTTTAGCTTGTAATCTGGCTTTGTACACAGAGACGAAGAGGCAGTTCTGAGGACCCCCTTAGTAAGTTCCCCTGGCAAAGTGTCTTTGAAGCCAGCTCAGTTCCATAAAGCATTATGTTTTTGGCACTTACCCCACGCGAGGCACTTAACTGTGTTCCCAGAATGTGGAATGAATGGGAGAACTTCAGTGAGCTCACAGTCTAGCCTGGAGAGTAGACTTTGACCTAGTCATTCATTCAGCAAATATGCTTTGAGTGCCTGTTATGTGCCAGGTGCTAATTCTAGCACCCAGGGGTCAGGGCAGTAAACATCATCAAATCACTGTCCTCAGTGAGTTTGGATGCCAATGTGGAAAGACACACAGCAAACAGGCAGATAGGAAATATACTATAGTACTGTGGAATAAATGGATAATAAATAGAAGAATCCTATGAGGTTACAAGAAGGAAACGTTTAGGGGCATCTGGGTTGCTCAGTGGGTTAAGCGTCTAGTCTTTGGTTTCCGCTCAGGTCATGATCTCGTGTTTTGTGAGATGGAGCCCCGCATTTTGCTGTGCCCTGGCAATGTGGAGCCTGCTAGGGATTCTCTTTTTCCCTTTCTCTCTGCCACCTCCCCTGCTCATGCTCCTTCTCTTTCTCTCTCTCTTTCTCAAAATAAATAAACATTAAAGAAGAGAAACATGTATATTTACCTACAAAAATCTAAAAGCGAGAGCAGAGAGAGCAGATCATTTACAAGCTGTTAACTGTGCCTGACGTGTTAAGCATCAGTGTGACTGGTGTCTAGGAAGTGGGCTTGGGGACGGCTCCTGAAGAAGGTAAAATCAAGTGGACTTCTAATGAACTGCCCATAACAAAATACAATAAAGTGCCTATCTTAATAAAGGTCATGCTGGCAGTTGGCGGGAGGTGGCGGAACATGGCCATTATGGAGACATTAGCCAAGGTCAGAGTGGGGGATGGTGGGAGACCCTCCAGGGAAGCCTGGTGAGCGGAAGGCAGTGAGGATGAGGGTCAATGGGGAGATGAGTCCGAAGATGTCTAGGTGTGGACATGTTACCTGTTTTCCCAGATTAGAGGGTAACGTTGATCTTGACATTGAGCTACTTCCTTTGGAGCTTATTGTTCCATCTCTGGCCTGTTTTTGGAAGATATCTTCAAATGCTGGAGGTGTGTCGATGACCCTGGCCCTAGCTGCCTGCCACACTGCCACGGCTGGGCGGCCCACGGCACCCAGAGAGAAGTCGAAGGGGTAGCTGGAGAAGGACCCAACGACACACTTATCCCAACAGTCAGTATGTACTCTCTTCTGCGTGCTTGATTAGGATTCCTCCATCGACACGCCACCCCCTTGAAATGCACACACAGCGTACATGTTCTGCATTGCAAAGTGCATCTTTTTAATATCGATCTCTCAAAATCCAGCAGGCCTCATTGATTTTCACAGGACCTGGGAGAAAGACTGTGATAAACCAAAGGCGCTTACAGCTTCATCAGCTCGAAGGACATGACTGTTTTCCTCTTCCTTGAACTTTGCTTGTCTCCCCCAGAAGATGACTTATTTTTATTTCTCTCTTTATTTCTTTAGTTTGTATCAGCCTGTATTCAAGTCCTATAAATAACCCTGAAGACACATGAAACAGATTCATTTAATTTTCCGTTAGTTATCCTATGTCGGAACAGATGTGTGTTTGTGATAGAAAAGGGGAGGGCGAGAATGAATCATAGGTGTGGGTACAGAGAGGAGAAACCTACTGGCATCTGTACTAGAAGGTCTCACTGACTTGGGGAGGTTGGCAAACAGCACGGGCTGAGCCTGGCCACGTCTGCTTGGGTGTTGTGACATCTGCCACCTCTGAGTTCCTAGGAAGCCAGGGCACCAAATACTAGGGCAGGGAGGAGGTCACATGCATAGAATGTGCTGTCTGGTATCACCTGACTCTAGTGCTACCCCATTGCTCAGGCCATCCACCGACTCCCTTTGTTTCTTACGTGCTAGAGAGATATGAAGGGGAAGGTGGGGAGATGTGAGGTCAAGTCCAATTTCAGGATTCATAGAGCACAGAGAGTGTTGCTTGACCATCAAGCCATGATTGAGCATCTTTTTTTTTTTTTTTTAGATTTATTTATTTTGAGAGAGAGAGTGAGAGAGCAAGGCAGGGGCAGAGAGAGAGGGAGAGAGAGAATCCCAAGCTGGCTCCGCACTGTCAATGCAGAGTATGATATGAGGCTTGATTTCACGAACTGTGAGACCATGACCTGAGCTGAAACCAAGGGTCAGATGCTCGACCAACAGAGCCACCCAGGCGCCCTGATTGGGCATCTTTTGATGCTGAGCCTTGTGTTAGAATCTGGGGCCATGTGAGGTGTATTCTGGACTCTTCTGGACAAGGTGTCTTGACACAAAGGTGAGGGTGAGTATCCTTTGCGTAGCCCATAGGATTTTCTGAGTGTCACATCTCAGGCAGGGGGCTGGTGGGGGCATCAAGAATATGAGCCAAGGTAAGGATAAATGCTCAAGGTCAGAGGTGGGAGGGCACCAATAGCTTATCTCTGTGAGTGTATAGCGCGCGCACGCGCGTGTGTGTGTGTGTGTGTGTGTGTGTGTGTGTGTATGATATATACCTGACATGATATACTAGGATATTTGGTGCCAAGAGTAGATTTTATGAGAACATTAGAAATCAAATTGCAGAAAGTGCAGAGGAGATAGGGAAAGGTATAAAGGACACATCTTGAGGCACAGAGGGCCCCAAGACCCAAGGAAAGTGTCAGGGTCCAACCACATAGTCTTGGGAGACAGAATGGGGTGCCTTTTTTGAAACGATTAAAGAAACAATCAGGACTGGAGCCTACTTGGCCAAAAAGTGAGGTCATGGAGATGTTCCATAGCTCTGGCATGGTCTGATGGCATCCCATCAGGGTCGTCAGAGTGGGGATTAGACCAGGGCATCCCAAACCCTGACGTTCATCCAGGCACCTGTGGATGTTGTTAGCAGACAGAACTGATTCAGTGGGTCTGGGGCAGGCCCAAGATTCTGCATCTCCAACAAACTCTCCGTAGGTCTGCAGGCCACCCTTGGAGAACCGAGGGAAGAGACAAGCCCCTACAGGGTCGATACAGCAGGGAAGCATTAGGAGACACAGCCTGCCAGCCACACAGAGGTGGACATGTCACCGGGGAAGTAACCCCTGGAGGACGTCTCATGGAGACTATGTTCCCACCTGCCGTACTACATCTAACTCAGCACAGCACTGCCGAGTAGGTTTGTTCATGAGCCTTTTTGCACAAGTACGCATAATGAAGCAAAGTGACATGTCTTGTTTAACAAAGCTCCAGAGCTCACGAGGGTCAGTGCACATGGTTCAGATCTCAAGAGACATATGGACGCATCAGTCAGACACAGCTGATGCAACATACACTTGAACCAGAACTATGGGACCATCCCTTTGGGTCCAGTGGGATCTTACTGGATTGGAGGACACAAGGCATGTAAGGATTTTGCACAGGACGTAAGCTGCAGAAACACGAGCGTTTATGCAGAGGTTGGCGATCCTTTTCTGTAAACGACCTAATGGGAAACATTTAGGACTTGGAAGATTGCATTGTCTCTCTTGCAACCACTCAGCTCTGCTGTTTCATCACGAAAGCAGCAGAGACAAGAAGTAAACAAACGGGGAAGGTCGTTCTCCAGTAAAATTCAGCTTATCACTAAAGCAGGTGGCTGGCCGGAGTTGCCCCCCGGCCCTGGTTTGCTGACCCCTGATAAAGATCACTATTCTAATAATATTCTTAGTGAGGAGGCAGATAGCAGGGACCCCGATGAGACGGCCAAGGGAGGATTGTGGCGAGGACTCCATGCTCTGGGCAGAAGCTTTGTTTAACTCCCATACAAATGGCAGACGGTGCTCAGGCCCTGCCCGGCCTGAACGGTTTGTCTCGTGAAAATAGAGAGTCAAACAAAGTAATTGTAGGTAACTTAATGCCTGGTAATCTCGGACTCCGATAGTGAAGCCGTTAGGGCCAATGAATAGTGACATTAGTGCAGTTTATTATATGGAGAAATATGAAGACATTCCCTCCAAGGCCCCGAAATTACAGAATGAATCTCTCTGTGACTGAGTCTGCCAGATAAGTGCTATCCATCAGCGAAGGTGGCTCCATCCTGGGTGAGCCCCGTGTCCGATAGCACTTGAAAAATCGTAATACAGACGCCCTAGAGAATGTGCACCCATCTGGTCATGCAGAAATGCGGGTAGGAAGGTCTGAACACCCTAGCTGTGGATATGTGGGCAGGTGGGGACATCGGGAGAAAGATCGAGGTGTAGGAGCCCAGCCCAGCCTGTGGGGCCACCTTGGGGGCTGTCCCCGCCCTCATCCCCATCTCCTGCTCCCCAGCCCCTGGCAGTCCAGAGAAAGGCGGGTTGTTTTTGGTTTTGTCCTATGTGTGTTAACTCACCTCTGGGTCCCCAAGACTTGGCATGTGGTGATTAGATACCTACATGGAATGAGGGCGTGAGTGTGTGAACGGGTGAGTGGTGTGAACTGCCTTATGCAAATACAGCAGGAGACCGTAAAAGATGGGGCTTGGGATCAGCAGTGACCAGCCTTCTAGGGAGCCTACAAAGGCCCCTATGGGCTTTGGCTTAAGAGGGCTGTCCATGCAGGGGCACCTGGGTGGCTCAGGCGGTTAAGCGCCTGACTCAGTCTAGCTCAGGTCATGATCTCAAGGTTTGTGAGTTGGAGCCCCACATCAGGCTCTGCTCTGACAGCATGGACCCTGCTTGGAATTCTCTCTCCCTTTCTCTCTACTCTTCCCCTGACGCTTTCTCTCTCTCTCTCTCTCTCTCAAAATAAGTGTCTTAAAAATATTAAAATAAAAATAAAGAAGGCTGTCGATTCAGAAGGTCTCAAATCCAACCGGGAAAAAAAGCAGGAGGCAAGCAAAGGCAATCAGGAGGCAAAAGCGTGGGTACAGAGGATCATAATAAGGAGATCACCCATGCCCCGATGGCATTTCTATCATGAAATACCACGAGTTCTGTCAACTTTTACACTCTCTGTCTTTGGGTCTCCAACTGCTGTGTTTTCTCATCCCAGAAGTCCTCTACCCCATTTCTCTTGCCTGCCTCCTATTTACTCTTTGCCTTTAAGCTAATATGTCACTCCTTCAAGGAAGAAGACGGTGTTAGCAGGAAGCTGCTGATCCCCACCCATCACACCTGCTTGGGACCACCCCAGGCTTCCCCTCTAATAGGGCTCTGAACCCTGTGATTTCTTGTTCCTTTCTGATTCCATCCCCAATATCTCAGCCCCAGCCAAAGTAGGGTCTTTGTTTCCTTATGGCTCCCTCCCAAGGTCAAGGACAGAACCTGGCGCAGTGTTAGCTTCATTGGGATTTTACCGGTTGGGTCTTGAGCCTTCTTTATTCTAAGCACCAGCAGACGGGGTTGCTGAGCTGGGATGGCATCCCCATGGCTGGCATCGGACCCACACTGGACGCAGCTGTCTGGGGGAGGACACAGCCTTTCCATCTGGCAGGCACTAGGGGTGGGGGGATCCCGGATTGATAGATTGTTCATTGGTTTAGCTGTACTATATGGGGTGTCTGCTATGCATCTGCTCTATTTTGATGCCAGCAATACATACATAAATAAAATATCCTTCTGCAGATCAGGGTCACAAAGTGGAGAGAAAGACACACACGCAGACAGTTGCTGCACAGTAAATAATCTATGAGTGTAGGGGTCTGGTCAGGAAGCACTGTGAGCACAGAGGAAGCAACTCACACTGTTGACAAGAATTGTTTTGCACTGTACTGGGCAAAGGGAGCGCCTGGGACCTTGGAAAGCAGATTCTGTTCCCCTAAGTCAGTGGTGCAGGCAGGAGATTCTGCCTTCCTAATGAAGTCCTTCGTGCTGCTGCTGCCATTGGTGGATGAGCCCTACTCTGAGCAGTGAGGGTTTCCAGAAAGGTGAAGAAGGTGACACAGGAAAGCCTTGTGGGGATGCAGAGTTTTTCCAGGTAGCAGAAAGAGAGGAAAGGCTTAACCCGGCTGAATGAGGGTGGTGTGGGCGATGCAGGGCTGTCTCTGACAGGGGAACATGATGACCAAGAGAGGGTTGCCAGTCCAGGTCACAGACAGTTCTGTGTGCTGTGCTGAAGGCTTCAGATGGCCCTGGAAGGGACCGGGAGCTATGGAGGTTCCCCCAGGAAGTAATCTAAAGGAGTATGTTTTAGAGAGATCTTTTCACAGGCTGAGAGTTAACAATCTTCTTTTCCAAAGATAAAATTAAAAAAAACTTCATAACCAAGAAATTTCAAGGTACTCCCTTGAAAGCAGGGCTTCTTGACCTCAGTACTGCTGACTTGTATCCAGAGAATTCTTCCTTGTGTGCATGCGGTGGGGGTGGGGGGCTTCCCGTGCTCAGCAGGATTCTATAGCATTGCCCCAGCAGGTGCTGGGAGCCTCCTTCTCCTCCCCCCCCCCCCACGCCCCCAGCTGTGATGACCAAAAATGACTAGAGATGTTGCCAGATGTCTGCAGGGGTGCGAAATAGCCCATGGTTGACAGCCCCTGCTCTGCAGCGTGAAGTGCTTTATTCTCTTCATGGAAGCCCGTACCCTTCAAATATTCAGGAGCCCCTAAGATTCTCGGAATACGTTCTGTTGAAGAGCATCACCTCTGAGCCAGATCGATCTGGTAGCTTCTTCTCTGAAGCAACAGCCGAGGAGAGGAGCCTGGCCTAAGGTAAGAATACAAACGCACCTGCTTATGAATTCTGTTTTAAAAATAATAAAGTGGCCCGCCTCTTCCCTCTCCTTCTGGGCCTTCCCCCGCCTCCCCCCACCCCCGTTGTTGATGCGCCAGGCATGGTGGAGGAAGACACAGTCATATGCAAACAGCAAATCCTTTACATCCGTGGATGGGTTTGGAGTTCTAAGAAAATATTTAAGGTAAAATAGTACCCAAAGTAGACTCCCACAGATGATCTTGAACTTCTTGTAATTTTCTGTCCGTCATAATGTCAGATCAGGCTGCCTGATTTTTACACGACCTGAGCAGATATTCCCCGACCTTTCTGCCTATAAATGTTGCTGGTGGTTATGAACAAACACAGGATGCCAGGTGAGGGAATGGTATTGCAGAAAACAACGAGGAAGCAGAAAAAAGCTTATACTTTTCTCGGTATTTATTATTGTGGAATGCAGGGACGGAGGCTGAGTAGCCTAGGGGTGAAGTAACTTGAGCTTCAGCTTAAAATAGGTGGCATTTGAGATGCCTGGGTGGCTCAGTTGGCCAGGCATTCATCTTTGGCTCAAGTCATGATCTTATAGTTTGTGAGTTTGAGCCCCGCGTCAGGCTCTGCGATGACAGCTCAACCTGGAGCCTGCTTCAGATCCTCTGTCTCCCTCTCTTTCTGCTCCTCCCCAGCCTGTCCTCTCTCTCTCTTGTTCGCTCTCTCTCTTTCTCTCTCAAAAATAAATAAATACTGAAAAAATTTGTAATAAATAAGTAAAATAGGCTGGGTTCAAGGCAGAGTGCTGGCCTCTTTAACTTCGTAACTTCTCCAAGACTCAGTGCCACACTCTGGTAGAAAAAGAATTGGGGAGGTTCAAAGAAAACGTGCCACAGTAAGGGCTTAGCTGGTGTCTGCCATGTTAAGGAAAAAAAAAGAAAACGATCAGCATTTGTTTGATTAGCATGAACATCAGAGATGATACTTGGTTGAGACGGGGGTGGGGAGGAAAGGGAAGTTGTCCCTCAAGCATCTTTCGTAGGCTGGACATCCGTAGAACGCATGATGGCCTGACCAGAGGGGGCCGAGAGTCTTAGCAGGTCTGGCATCAGGTGGCTCACCAGTGGCGGAGAAAGAATTCAAGTCTAGATCTGACTCCTTCAGCATTCTTGTGATGCGTGCCGAGAGGTGGCCAGCCCGGCTCAAGTAAAACGCGATTGGATATTTGCTGCTCCATGCTGCGGTGTAGACCCTGACACTTACAAGAGTCTGGTTTACACTTGCCTTGTTGGGGGGTGTTGTTCATTGCAACCATTCTTTTTTTTTTTTTAATGTTTATTTATTTTGGAGAGGGTGGGGAGGGGCAGAGAGGGAGACAGGATCCAAAGCAGACTCCGCGCTGGGAGCACAGAGCCCAAAGTGTGGCTTAAACTCATGACCGTGAGATCATGACCTGAGCCCACATCAAGAGTAGGCCGCTCACCCAACGTAGCCACCCAGTCTCCTCTGCAAACGTTCTTGAGTGCAGGCGGTGCCATCTTCCACCACTTGCCAAGTAGGTGACTTTGCGCAAGTTGGTCTACTCGAACCTTGGTTTCCACATCTCTAAAAGGGGAGAACAGTCCTTTTTGAGTGAGGGTTAAGTCAGTCATTGGGAGGATGCTGTGCATGGTTCTGGCCCAGAATAAAGACTCAGTATACATTCACTGTTATCACTGTTCTCAAACATACCACAATGGAAATTGGACAGCAGGTCCACCATGGGCATGGACAAATTCATGGGGGCTAGGTCTTCCCTGCTCACCATAATACATCATAGCCTCAGCCTCTGCTGTACGAATGAAGTAGATATTTGACTTCTTTGGATGAAGGGAGTCTTTCTATAATTTACACCTGTTTTCTCTTGCTCACCAAACCTTCAAGCAATGAGCATCACCTTTACTGACAATCTTCACACACTTTCAAAAAATAAAACCAACAGGTATTTACAGAAACTTTTTCAGGGCAAGAAACAAACAAAACCCCACAAAAACCCAAAAAACTTGGCTCTAGGCTGTGAATGTATTGATTTAGCCCAAGCATGCTTGCTTTAAGATTTCCAAACATTAGGATCAGGTCAAAGGATCTTTTTGAGACAGATGGGTAGGAGCATTAATTGTGGACTGGGGAACTGACATCAACTCTTGTTTTTACCTTTCTGCAGACAAATAGTAATGGCAACTCACTACAACACACAAAGTTTTTTAACGTTTATTATTTTTTGAGAGAGAGAGAGAGAGAGAGAGAGAGAGAGAGAGAGAGAGAGAGAGAGAGAGAGACTGAATGCAAGCAGGGGAGGGGCAGAGAGAGAGGGAGACATAGAATCCGAAGCAGGCACCAGGCTCCGAGCTGTCTGCACAGAGCCTGATGCGGGGCTCAAACTCTTGGTTGGTGAGATCATGACCTGAGCCAAAGTCAGACGCTTAACTGCCTAAGCCACCCAGGCGCCCCCAACACACATGTTGTTGGACAGTAACTTTATAGCAGCTGCTTGTGATCCACATATGGGTAGAAAAGCCTTTTTCTCTTAAGAAATAAAAATGTACTGGCTGCTGCTTCATGGTTTTATCTGTTGTGTCAACTAGTATATGCATGAAAGAGGGAGAACGTCATTGTCATCATAGTACAGAGGAGAACACTGACCCTCGGCATCCTCTAAAGTAGATGGCATTCATTCATTCATTCAGTCAGTCGTTTAGCTGGTATCTATTGGATGTCTAGTGTGTGGCAGGCACTGGGTACCAGTGATGAATGCGATGGGTAATGGACTTGCTGAGTTTACAGCCAGATGGTAGGAAACCATTAAGAACACAAGTGAGTAGAATTGGAAATTGTCGGGAGTGCTGTGAAGGAGCATGTGACAGGATAGTTTCCATGAGGGCTGGGGAGGAGGCTAATGGAAGTGACATTTAACTGAGGTCTGCGGGGTGCGTGGGGGCAGCTTGGGAAGATGAGTGCTGCCGTCCCGGAGGGTGGCAGGTGCCGAGGCCGACAAGAACCAGGTTCATGTAAAGAATGCAGTCCGGGCCAGCAGGGGTGGCTCTGGGAGCTGTGAGAGGAGGCTGGTGTCGGGTTCCATCCCAAATGCCACCAGGACTCAGGTGGGTGACATGTTTGTGTGCCGGGAGCCAGCCAGGGTTATGAGCACTGGGACATGCGTGGGCTTCCCAGAGCGGACCTTCACCCTGTGGGAATTGGGGCCTTGTGTTCACAGAGCTTTCCTTTTTTCCCCCCAAGAACTTCAAAACTATTACAGGTTGGAAACACTATTTTATTTTATTCTAATCTATTTTATTTTATTTATTTACTTACTTTTTTTTTCAACATTTATTTAGTTTGAGAGACAGACAGAGTGTGAGCAGGGGAGGGGCAGAGTGAGAGGGAGACACAGAATCCAAACCAGGCTCCAGGCTCCATGCTCTGAGCTGTCAGCACAGAACTCAATGTGGGGCTCAGACTCACAAACTGTGAGATCATGACCTGAGCCGAAGTCAGACAGTTAACCAACTGAGCCACCCAGGCACCCCTATTTACTAACTTATTTTTGAGAGAGAGCATACAAGTGAGGGAGGGGCAGAGAGAGGGGAGAGAGAATCCGAGGCAGGCTCAGTGCTGACAGCAGTGAGCCCGATGTGGGGGTCGAACTCGTGAACTGTGAGATCGTGACCTGAGCCAAAGTCAGACACTTAACCAACCGAGCCACCTAGGCGCTCCAAGGTTGGAAACACTTCTTAAAGCTCTCCTTACAGGAGCTAACTAGAGAAGATGGGATATGTTTGGGGGTCAGGAAGACATCAAGAATTCTGTTTGTACATGAGAATTTGAGATGCCTCTTAGACACCCAAGTAGGGTGGTTGAGAAAGCATTGCATGGGTCAGTCTGAGGTTGGACATCGGTTAATTTGGGACGTTGCTGACCATAGCTGGATTCACAAGCCATGGGATTTATGCCGTCATGTAGGGAGGTCATATGGGATGAGAAGAGGTCCAGGCCTGAGCCTTGGCACTTTCCAACATGGTAGGAAGATGGGGAGGAGGCAGAGGACCCAGGTTAGGAGGCTGAGAAAGAGTGGCCAGTTGATTTGGGGAGAAATTAGGAAGCCTGGTGCCACCAAAACTGAAAGAAGATAGTGTTCAGAGAGGTAGCATAGTCGAGTCATGCCTGATGGCTGCTGGGAGCTAGAGTAAGAAGGGACCTTAAATGGGTCCAGTTGGTTTGGCAGTAATGTTAGGAGACTGACAAGGAATTAATCCATATTTGAGGAGATCAAAGAATGAGAGGGAGGAGAGGAATTGAATTCAGCACATAAACAGGTCTTCCAGAAAACTTGGATATACAGTTGACCCTTGAACCAACGTTGGTTTGAACTATGTGGGTCCACTTCTACCTGGATTTTTTTCAGTCAACACAGGATAGTAGTATAAATGTGTTTTCTCTGCTTTATGATTTTTTAAAATGTTTATCTCTGAAAAAGAGAGAGAGAGAGAGAGAGAGAGTGAGAGTGAGAGAGAGAGAACACGAGCAGGGGAGGGGTAGAGAGAGAGGGAGACACAGAATCAGAAACATGCTCCAGGCTCTAAGCTGTCAGCACCAAGCCTGATATGGGGCTCAAACTTAAGAACCGTGAGATCGTGACCTGAGTTGGAAGTCGTATGCTTAACCAACTGAGCCACCCAGGCGCCCCTGCCTTATGATTTTCTTAATAACATTTTCTTTTTTCTAGCTTAATTAAAAAGAAATTGTTTTTAGAAAGAGAAAGAGAGAGCGTGTGCTCGTGAGCTGGGGAGAGAGATGGGGGAGAGAGAATCTTGAGTAGACCCCGCACTTGGGGCAGAGCTTGACATGGAGCTTGATCCCATGACCCCAGGATCATGACCTGAGCTGAAATCAAGGGTAGGACACTCAACTGACTGAGCCACCCAGGCGCCCCTCTAGCGTACTTTATTATAAGAATACATGAATTACATATAATATACAAAATATGTGTTAATCGACTATTTATGTTATTGATAAGGCTTCCAGTTAACTGTAGGCTGTTAGTTAAATTTTGAGGGAGTCAGAAGTTACACGCAGATTTTCGGCTTTGGGTATTCTCCAGGACCTGTGTCTCTCTGTACTCCGTTGTCTTTGATTTCTGACAGTAACACCTGGCTTCTGATTTCATTGTTGATGGTAGTCTTTTCTTCTCATAGTCTAGGCCTCCACCAATCATACCATGTCTGTGATTTAAATAAAGCAGCCTCTCCTTGACGTCAGACGCTGCTTGGTGCCTTGTCTTCTACTACACTTGCTTCATTCATTCATCCTCAGACACTGGTCTGCGTCCTGTTCCTCAAACAGTACTGTACTTGCTACCTCTTGATCATGATTCATTGCTTCTCCCCTACTTTAATGTAAATATTTCCCCAGGAAAGCAGCAGTTCCGGGCTCTTGTTTAAGGACTGCATCCTTAGAACCCGACCAGTGTCTGATCCCAAATAGTGGAAGGCATGCGTAAACGAATGCATGAGTGTATTCATTACAATACATTCTCCAGTGCTGAGTTGCCCCAAGTTCAAGAAGGAGGTTCACAGTTCACACACATTTACCTAGCTCTTACCGGTCATTACAACGTGTAGTTCTGCATCCGTTAGTCCTGTGAAGGGAGCAATCCTGTCTCTGTTTCACAGACGGCTAGAGACCTTGCTGGCCGAGACCAACGTCCCTAAGTCAGGTGTTGCGACCAGGTGTCCCGGCCGACGTTGGGTTGATATTAGGCCCCTTTGCTGGCTGGGGGGAGCTATTCTCTCATTCCTGGAGAGGAAGGGCCGTGAAGACCCATGGAGAAAGAAGGCAGGTAGGTGGTGGTGTTACATTCCCTTCGGAGACTGAAGGATTTTCCCCAAACCAGAACCTCATGCGGTCTGGTGTTCCTATCACCTCCCCAGTAGGAGAGACTTCTGGTGCCTCTTCGAGCCCCTGGAAATACAGAAACTCAGTGAATCTTAGCCTTTGC
The DNA here is from genome assembly GCA_004023845.1 of Helogale parvula. NCBI lineage: Eukaryota > Metazoa > Chordata > Mammalia > Carnivora > Herpestidae > Helogale > Helogale parvula. Next base: position 101,472 of record PJEM01001128.1, read on the forward strand.
TTCCCTGCTACTCTGGGGTACTGCTGACCCATTTGCCTCTCCTCTCTTAGTTTTGACTCACCCAAGGCTACTGCAAGCTCATGTCTTTGGATGCCTCATGGCTTCTTCCCATGGCCTTTTCTGTTTGTGTCTCTGGGCTTTCTCTTACCTGCTAACTGACTGTCTCTACATATTGAAACTCTTCAAGAGAGGGCTGTTTATTCATCACATACTTATTGGGCAATTACTAGGGCCTGGTGCTGGTCTGGGCATTTTGGATACCCGAGTATGCCTCCTGTTGTGGAGGTAAGAGCTATTAAGCAAGATGCTTCCACCAGTCCTGGGTGTCAGTAATATTAGCTGCACCATGTGGGAGGGGCCCCAGACCAGCCTCCTGAATGGCGGTCTCTGAACACGGGTCCCAGAAAACTGCTTTCCAGGTGATTCTTTTGCATGTTAAAATTTAAGGACCATCATGGCTCGCTCAGCTATCACAGGTGGCCAAGGCCATTGGTCACTTTTCCTTTGAAGGGCCCATTGGAGTAGAAGCATCTAGAACATAATATAACCTTTCCCTACAAAAGCCCAGTTGCTTGATGACTAGAGAAGGCACCCCTAAACACGAGGTTTTCTGATTCTGTGACATAAAGTTTGCTAGCCTTTGGGCGCCTGGGTGGCTCAGTCTGTTAAGTGTCCTACTTTGGCTCAAGTCATGATCTCACAGCTTGAGTTTGAGTCTGTTGTCGGATTCTTTGCTGACAGCTCAGAGCCTGGAGCCTGCTTTGGATTTTGGATCCCTCTCTCTCTGCTCCTCCCCTACACACACACTGTCTCTCTCAAAAGTAAATAATAAACAGTAAAAAAAATTTAAAAAAAGTTCACCAGCCTTTTTTTTTAATGTTTATTTACTTCGAGAGAGGGAAACACAGAATCCAAAGCAGGCTCCAGGCTCCGAACTATCAGCACAGAGCCCCACACGGGGCTTGAACCCACCAACCATGAGATCATGACCTGAGCTGAAGTCGGATGCTCCACTGACTGAGCCACCCAGGCGCCGCTTACCAGCCTTGTTTTTGTTGCTCTTGCTTCTCTCAGTTTTCACCACCATTGTACATATCCATATATGGACAGAATTCCAAATGAGGCTCTCTAGAATCATGCTTCAGAATCCAGTTTTCTCTTTTCTGGAACTTACTCTGAGGAGGTAGCTGGTTTCTTGAGAGCATCTTGGCTTGTGAGGAGACCCCCAGGTTGGAAGATGCTCACAGCACTCAAGGCTATCTGCTAGCTTCGTGTCACACAAGCTCCTGAATGCCTCCTGTCAGCCAGACTTGCCCGGTCCTTCTCTCTTTTTCTATGTCCACGCTGGAAAGCTCAAGGGCGTGCTTTTCAAATCTTCCTGAGACTCTGCAAGGCAGTTCTGCTGCCTGAACTCAAGGCATCTATCAGTGAGGAAGATTTATTGGTAGAAGAGTGATGAGCAAATTTATGTAACTAAATCGTCTCCTGTATTTATTCAGGTATGAGGTTGCAGCTGTGGCTTTCTGTTTGCTTTTTAACTGGCAACTGCTGGCCCTATGTTCGTTCTCAAAAATCCTCAAATATGCTTGATGGTCAAAGAGAGTCTAGAATTCAGGAAATAAAAGCTGGTTGGAGTTCTGGCTCCCTCTCACTGCCTCCCCAGAAGGATCTGATATGCAACTCTAGCTTTCAATCCTGCTCATGAATTGATCGATTGATTTGTTTGCTCAATAACTAAGTATTTATTGAGCTGGCCCTTGAGGCATTGGCGGGGGGGGGGGAGCACTCTAGGTGGGCTACCACATCCATTATGCTTCAATAGATCCCATTGGCTTTCTCGAGGACTGTGACCCTGGTCGGCCCTGCTTGAATATGTGATACATACCCATGACTTCAATGTTAGAACAAGGATGACTAAGAATGTTTTCTTTTTAGGTTTTCTCCTGTGAGCTTCAGGCATCAATATCGAATGCTTACTTGATGTCTTCACTTGGATAGCTCAGATTCAACTTACATTCAACACAAGACGTTTTTTCCCAGTGCTCATGGTCTCAGTAAGATGGCTCTTGACCAATCCATCCCACATCCAGGGGACCTTTCAAAACTGAAAGTGGCATTGGACCTCTGCTAAAAATCCTTCTAGTACTTTCTATTACCCTCAGGATAAGAACAATTATCACTTACTGATAGTAACTAACACGTGTTTTGGACAAGGCACTGTTCTGTGCTTTACATAACTCAATCCGTTTCCTAGATCACCCATTTGAGAAAAACCAAAATTGTTGCAGTGGCCATAATGCAGTAGCCTGTGAATATGACCCCTGCCTGCCCCTCTTGGTTTGTCTTTGTATTTGTGATTTGCAGCTACAGTTTTTCCCTCTTTTATAAAAGGCAGTTCCTTCTCGGGTTGGACCTGAAGTAGACTGGCTTCTGGAAACGATTGTGTGAATTCTCAACAAGTGCCCAGACTGATGGCCAACTGACCTGTGCCATCTTGGGTACCAGACATCAAAGTCCCTGGTCCAGCAAAAGAGGAGGGTTCTCGGTGTTAATTTTGCATTTGTGTTTTTGGGAGGGTGGCATTCTCTGAGTCGGTTAGGACACTGATTTCAAGTGAAGGGAATGAATCCCTTTGCAACTTGTGTTTGCAAGGTACAGGAATTTACTGGAAGTGTACTGAACCTCTAATAAATCCCAGGGGTCCAATAAGAAGAGCTCAGCCTCGCAGAGAACTGGAGCTGGAAACCAAGTGGTAATCAGGGTGGAGTGGGGAGGTCCACTCCATCGCCATCTGGGGACCAGAGGTCAGTGCTTCAGATCCACAGAGTGTCCATTTCTACACGGATGGAGGTCCCCTGACAAGCCTGGAATAATGAATATCCCTCAGCTTGGTTCTGATCCCTTTGGAGAAATCATCTGAAAGGCCCAGTGAGGACCAGGGATCGAATTGGAGGTTGGGAGGGTGGACTCAGAAAATATCTGCTCAGGTGACAGGTGAGACAGCTAGATGGGAAATTGTGCTCTTGGCCTTGACTTTCTCATCTTTAAAAGCTTTCTGAACACTTGGTTTCTCCCATCCTGTTCCCCACACGGAGAGCTGAGGCTCACGGTCACAGATGACACCGTGGTGCTCTTGAAATATAAACGGAATGCAGCCCAGACTCTAAAGATATGGGGATTACGCACGGAAACCTCTCATGCCATTTTCGCAAAGAAGCTACAAATCCCCTAAGCACCTGTGAAGGGGAGGCTTCCACTGGGGAAACCTCTGAGAAATCAAACACTTGGCTCTGCTCTCATGTCCTGTAAGGGGATTTCTGTTTCCTAACAGTGATCTTGGATTTATTGTGCAAAGCCAAAGCCCACCATTAGCGTGGGAGATCCAGCATGTCACAGCAAGGGCCAGACATCCCTAGGGCGGGATAATACAACTGGAAGCCTCATGTCCCTCAGTCCCCATGTCCACACTGGGTGGAATGTCTCCCCCAGCCTTCCGCCTCCACAGTGCTGGTTCTCGATCATGTAAGTCCTGCCCACTTTTCCTTTGCTTCTGTTCTGGTAACCCTGCGTCTCAGGGGGAGACTAAGCCCATCCTCCTGGTCTCGTGAAGTCCACCATCCAGGAGGCTTTGCTTAAAGACCCTTCTTCCGCGAAGACTTGTAAGCTCTTGGTGCTGTATTGAGATGTGATATACCATTTGTAAAATTCCCTCATTTCAAGTGCACAGCTCCGTTGGTTTTGGCAAATTTACAGAGGTGCGTGACCATCAACAGAGTCCAATTTAATCCTCCTCTCCAGAAAGATCTTTCATGCTCTTTTGTAATCAAATCCCCATTCCCAGCCTCTCCCCAGGCAACTGCTAATCTCCTCTCCATCCGCCATGAATTCTAGGCTCCTGGCAGAGTCATTCCATCCTTGAGGCTCCTAACATCCTTTGTATGCACTTGGAGAAGGAGCTGGTAATTGTTGTTTTATGTATGGGCTTCTCCAGCTAGAGTTCAGATATCAGACTGTTCTCTCGTGCTGGGGGCTGGTTAGCAGAACCCCTGCAGATGGTGGGAAGACGGGAACAGTCTATGGGTGGCTGAGCACAGGCACGGATTAAGTCTGTTGTCCAGTCTGGGGCAAACTTTCATACCGTTTCTCTTTTAGAATAGCGTGGCTAATGTTTCCTGAGCATTTTCTATGTGCTGATGCTCCGCCAAGTATTCCTGTTATTGTGAACCTCATGATCTTTTATGTAACCTTCACTTCAGTGGAAGGAGCACTTCTTATTGTTACTGGCATTTGCAGATATGAAGACGGAGGCTGAAGGAGGCTACAAACTCTCAGAAAGTGCAGGGTCAGCCTCCAGTGATTTTGTTGAGTTGAGGGATCCATTCTCACTTTCTCTCCCTCTTTTTAATTTTTAAAAAAGTTTATTTCTTTAGTTTGAGAGAGCGAGAAGACATGAGTCAGGGAAGGAAGAAGAGAGAGAGAATCCCAAGTAGACTCCGCACTGTCGGCAGAGAGCCTGATGCAGGACTTGAACCCATAAACCATGAGATCATGACCTGAGCCAAAGTCAGATGCTTAACCCACTGAGCCACCCAGGTGCCCCAAGAGATCTGTTCTCTTAACCACAACACTGCACTGCCTCCCAGCTATGGATAGTGTGTCCACAAGACCCATGCCATAGGAGTTTCCTGGGATTGACGTAGGTCTGTACTTTGTAGACTTTAACCTGTGATTTGGTTGCTGAGTGCTCTCTAGTGCATTCACTTTAGGGCCCCTCTGAAAGGGGTGGGGCTGCTTAGAACACATTAAGGTCATTGACTGATTTAGTGTGAAGCTGTTTGATTTTCCTGATTCGCTAAACCAACTGCATGCTTTCTTTCCTCATTGATTCTTTGCAGGCAATGGCCCAGTGGAATATGAGGTAATAATAACAAATTTCGCATTGGTAAAACATTTTATGAAGAAAAAAAACCTCCCTTGGAGTTTACTGGAAAAACTGAACTGGATTCTTCAAATATTGAAGGATTCATGCTCCACATTTTTGAAATGTTGGTGGCAAAAAGAGAAAGACATGTGGGATGGGTTTGGGACAGTTGGGCCTTCCATGGCCCACAGACATTGGAAGAAGTGAGGGCCAGCTCGCTTGGGGAGGATCCCTCCAGGGGTTAGCAATTCTCTAGCTGCACCATCTTCAGGGACTGGAGTAGATTTCACCTGGAAAATCCTCACATTGGCTTAGGACATGGTCAACAAGGTTCAATGCCTACATGATGGCAGGGGATGATGGGGAGGAATGAAGTGAGGCCAGCACAAGCCAATAGGGGATGGTGGGGGTTGCGGCAAATGGAGAGAATGGCTACTCAGCTCCAGCTCATTGTTTTCTTCGTTTCTCTGGTTCTTAAAATGTTTATTTCTTTATTATTATGCTTTTAAGTTTATTTATTTATTTTGAGAGAGACAGAGACTGCACAGGCAAGGGAGGGGCAGAGAGACAGGAAGAAAGAGAATCCCATGAAGTTTTTTCCCTGTGAGCACAGAGCCCAACATGGGGCTCAAACTTATGAAACCTGTGAGATCATGAGCTGAGCTGAAACCAAGAGTTAGATGCTTAACTGACTGAGCCACCCATGTACCTATATTTATTTATTTTTTTGAGAGAGAGAGAAAGAAAGAGAGTGAGCTTGTGTGGGTGAAAGTGGGGGAGGGGTAGAGAGAAAGAGAATCCCAAGCAGGCTGCACGCTTTCAGCATGGTGTCCGGTGTGGGACTTGAACTCACGAACCATGAGATCATAACCAGGAGTTGGAGGCTTAACTGACTGAGCCACTCAGGTGCCCCGATTTTTCTGATTTTTTAAAAGAAGCTAGGGGTGCCTGGATGGCTCAGTTGGTTAAGCCTCTGGCTTCAGCTCAGGTCATGAAAGGGGTTCGTGGGTTTGAGCCCTGCGTTGGGCTCTGTGCTGACAGCTCCGAGCCTGGAGCCTGCCTTAGATTCTGTATCTGCCTCTCATTCTGACCCTCCCCTGCTCACACTCTCTCTCTATGTCTCTCAAAAATAAATAAAAAACATAAAAAAATTTTATTTAAATAAAGAAAAGAAGCTAGAAATCTGGATATCACGTGACTCCACTCTCTCTCCATCCGTCAATTCAGTCAGTGTTTTTTGGGCACTTAACCGTGTGCCAAACTTGCTCTAGGTGCTGAGGATAAACTAAATAGAACAGACAAAGCCTTTGTCCTGCTCAGTCAGTCAGAAACCTGTAGAACAAACAGATCATGCTAGCTGGTCGGCGTCAGTCCACGGACCACCAGTCTGCAGCTTTGGGCTTGGTCTCTCCAGCCCCATTGGTGAGGGGGGGAGCAGGGGGAGGGAGGATCCCTGTAGCCCTAACTTGCCTGTCCCTGCCGTGTCCCTGAGGGCACCGTGGAGGCTTCCCTGCAGTTTCTGGCTTTCTGTGTGGGGTGTCCGTGTTCATGGACCCTGAGGCATCTGGTATGCGTTTGCTATCACTGTGCACTTTGCAGAGGGGAAAGCTCTTTCCCCAACAGGATTCAGAACGTAACCTGCCCCCCCCCCGCCCCGCACCTTGTCTTTTGAATTTCCCATCCTATGTATATATATATGTATATGTACATATATATATATGTATATTTTTTTAATGCTTATTTGTTTTAGGAAGAGAAAAAGTGCAAGCGGCAGGTGGGTGGCATGGAGAGAGGTAGACAGAAGATCTGAAGCTGAAGAGGGCTTCCAGCTGACAGCAGAGAGCCAGATGCAGGGCTCCAACTCATGAACTGCGAGACTGTGACCTGAGCTGACGTCGAATGCTTAACCAACCGAGCCATGCGGCGTCCCTCCTATCCAATATCCTGTTGCCCACTGGCCACAAACCACCGATAATGTATGGGCTCACCTTGCCCAAAATGTGCCTTTCGGCAGACTTCAGTGTGCACTGACAAATTTATCAGCTTTGCCAAGGAATTCCATTCTAAATCTTGAGAAAGTCCACACACACTTAATTTTGCTCTTTTGTCAATAGGCATCAAAGGACCCAGTTTTCAGATGCAACTGGTCCGTCACAGCAGGGCTGGCACTGACCAAAAGCAAAAATCGCGAACAAAATAACAAAAAGAGCCTCCGTTATAATGTGGATGCGGAACCCTAAGTGGGAGATGGTCGAATGTAACAGACACACCTCCGACCAGACACCACCTCTCGAAGGATTCAGGAGGCCTCCTTTCTTGGCCCCAAGAGGGAGCCCTGTGGCCTTACTGACCTCCGTGTTTTCTGTCAGGTTGACTTCTCGGTCTCCCTAGACATCTCCTTAAGAACTTGGCTGCAGGGGTGTCTGGGTGGCTCATTCGGTTGTGTCCAGCTTTGGCTCAGGTCATGATTTCACGGTTCCTGGGCTCAAGCCCCGCATCAGGCTCTGTGCTGACAGCTAGCTCAGAGCCTGGAACCTGCTTCGCATTCTGTGTCTCCCTCTCTCTCTGACCCTCCCCTGCTCGTGGTCTTTCTCTGTCTCTCAAAAAAAAAATTTAAAAAAAAAACTTGGCTGTAAAAATTGCCCCTTCTCTCGCTTTCTGGGAAGTTCTTGGTCCCATGTCCCAGGACCCAAGCGCTATTCCCCAAACCCTTCCCACAGGGCCATAAGGAATGCATCCAATGAGACTCCTCATGACCCATCTTGGGGCACATGAGCATTCCTTTCAAGCCTCTTCTACCTGGTGACAATAAGGCCCCTGAGAAGGTCAAGTGCAAAGGTAATGTCTTAGTGGAGGTGGGGAATGGTGGGATGTTTTGCATCGTGTCTGAGCAAAGTGAAAGAGAAGCAGTGGGAGGAGGAGACACGTGTGGACAGACGAGAAGGTTGGCAGATGACAGGTGAGGAAGAAGCTGTCTCAGGAAGATTAAAGGTCATCTTCAAGGGCACATAGAAGGAGCCAGGACTGTTCTCCAGGGTTCCTGCTTTCTAATCATAAACCCTGGCCCTCTACAGTGGTAGCCCCACCCCTGCCTGGACCCCTTGCCCAGGGTGAACACTGAAGACAGGCAGGAATGTTCTGGAACCGCCCTGCCTGGACTTTTCTCTAAGCCTCAGGTCCCAGGCGACTTGACTAGCTCCAGGGAAACAATGGGAAGGCCAGTTTTCGGCACTAAAATCTCAGAGACCTGGCCTGGGTGACCACCTGGTAGGTTGGCACCAGGGAAGGAGAGAAAAGAAACGATTACATTCAGCTCATCAGACAAGGAGGAGGCAGGCCTCTGCCTCTGTGCTGACGTTTGCAAAGCCAGGTGGCAGTGGTCAGACCTCAAGATTGTCAGTGTTGGGTGCCTGGATGGCTCACTCAGTTAAGCGTCCGACTCTTGACTTTGGCTCAGGTCATGATCTTGCAGTTCGTGGGTTCAAGCCCCACATCGGGCTCTGCACTGATAGTATGGAGCCTGCCTGGAATTTAAAACAAAAAATGTTAGTGTCTCTGAATGGGGTGCGGATGGGGCCCTTCCTCTCCACAGACCTTGCTGGGTCAGCCCTGTCCAAACTCCAGCCGCTGCTGTCCTGGTCCTTCTGTTGCTTTGAAAGTGAAATTCGGTTCCCAGATCTGCTGTGTGAGCACAGCTGAGTCCCAGTCTGAGAAATACTTGTCTCTCTTCATAGAACTTTCTCTTCCCTTTTCTATGCCTAGTACATTAGTATTCTCTGGTTCGTAAGTGAGAGAAACCCATTCAGACTGGCCTAAGCAAAACAGTGCTCAGTATTAATTTAAAAAGTTTAAGGTGTAGAATGATGTCTTCAGGAATGGCTGCATCCAGCCTCATTCAGTGTGACAGCAGCTAAGAAGATATTAACAGAAATTTTTCTCCATCTCTTATTTCTCCTGATTTCATCCTCAGTCTGGTCCTCCCTGAATATGGATAGAGATTCATTAGTCACCGGGGTTTCCATCATACCATTGTAGGAATCCCAACATAGTGATAGAACCAAAGGTCTAGATGCTTCTCTTCAATGGACACCTTGGATCGTGTGACCACTCCAAAATCAGTGATGGGAACCAAGCTCCCATTGGCTGAGCTTTGATGACGAGTCCGTCCTCGGATTCGTAGAGTCGAATCCGCCATGTCGAAGCCGTCTAGGAGGGTGTAAATTGGGAAAATGGATGCTCGTGGGCAGAAACGTTAGATTCTGAACTCCGTGTGAGAATGGATAATGCCTGGCCTTTCTACAACTGTATTTCCAGTGCTGAGCAAAACGACAGAGGCTCAGTATGTGCTCAGTAAATGTTTGCTGAATAAAGTCATGTGCTCCCACCACACCCTCTTCCTCTTCTGGTATAAATGCTGGGCGGACTGTTTTATGTTCACTCTCCTGTGGGTCCTTCTGCTTGGCCGCACTGCGTCTGAGTCACCGTTTACATTCCGGCCACCGAGCACCGAGCCAGGCCGTGGCAGGTAATCGGTAAATATTTAATGTAAATGGAGGAAAAACGAAAGAAGGCCCTCAGAGATGGGGAAGTAATGCTAACTGTGTGAGACGGAGGATGATAGTTTGTGAGCTTGAACGAGCAAAGGAGGGGGACGTCTGGGAAAGTCCAAGGCCAGAAGTCATCTGCCTCAGGGGTGCGTGATGCAAAAGCAGGGTCCCCCTCCTGGGCATGCTAAGGGTTAAGGCTGCATGGCCTGCATGTCAGCGGAGCAGGCTGGTGGACAGAGGGTTCTGGAGAAGGGATCTAGCAGTCACAGTGCCCAAGGAGAGCTGTGTCCCCTGTCGTCCCGAGGCAGCGCTGGACAGAGGGGGCTCACGGTGAGAATGCCACTGTGTGCTTCGCATCCGCCAGCGAACCATGTTGAACTTTTGCATGTGTCTCTGTGACCCCAGGAGGTAGGCATTCTTACTAGGCACCTTTCTGTTACAGATGAGGAACACCGTTAGACGTTGCTCAAAGTCATTTTTGAGCCCAGGCAGGTGGCCCCCGCAGCCAGACAACTCGTCACCAGGCTGTAGGACTCCCTGCAAGGCAAGGAACAGGAAGGGAAAGGAAAGGAGGCTCAGAGGAGCTCGGAGGCTAAGGGAGATGTCGTGAAACTACTTCTTGGTACGGTGCCTTTAGGCGGGTGACTTCTCCAACATGTCATTTCCTGTTCTGCAAAATGGGTATAGAAGAATAGAGGCCCTCTTGAGGGAAAAAGGGAGGCCTGAGCAACACTGTGAACTTGGATTTGGGAGACCTTAACTCAAATCCTGGCTTCCCTCAGTGGAGTGAAAAAGCCCGCTGCTGGGGCTGAGAGTCAGGATGGGCTCCGTTAGGCCTCAGTCACAGATGGGACGCAGCGCCCAGAGGGAGGGGACCGCCGAGTGCTGTTTTTCATGTCTGCTGTGTGTCCATCACAGCTGTGCTGGGGCTCTGCTTCCTGTCTCCTCACCCCGGGCCGCACAGTCCCAGGACAGCCGCTGCCTGGGGTGCTGGTTTGGCCACAGCACAGGGACAGTCGTGAGCTGTGCTCTGGCTCTAGGCCTACCATTGGAAGGGACACCCTTACATTTTACTCACACCGTATGTCCCAAGTGAGTTGCAGGTCACACTGAACTCCGAAAGGGCAGGGGGTGTGACTTCTACATGCCTGTAAGGAGAGAGAACCAGAGCCAGGAACATGGCTGCCATCTCAGGTCCAAGAGCCCTGTGACCTTGAGATGGACCCCTTCCCCTGGTGGTCTTCAGTCTCCCCTTGTGTAAGATGAGGCCCCATCACAGGGTGCCTGGGCGGCTCCTTTGGTTCAGCGACCCCGACTTCCGCTCAGGTCACAAACTCAGGGTTTGGGAGTTTGAGCCCTGCGTCAGCACAGAGCCCACATCAGATGCTCTGTCCCCAACTCTCTCTGCCCCTCCCCTGCTCATTCTCTCTCTCTCAAAAATAAATATTTAAAGAAGAAAAAGAAAAAAAATGATAAGGCCAATCAATCACTCAAAACTCTTGTTCGAGGATTGAATATCGCCCATGAAATAAAGTGCCTTTTTAAAATGCAAGTTGGTGCTCCAGTGAGTGATTTTTTTCTTCTTTTTATTGCCCCTCTCCTCCTCCCTGCTGCATTTCTTCTCCACCAGCAGCAAAACCCTTGCCCCTCTCTGCTGCCCCACCCCCCACAGAAAACAGCTCACAAATGTTCCTCCTCTCCCCCAGGGCCGTGGCTTTTACACAGTCAGGTAATACATTTTTATTTCCTTGCAGGAGCAAGGCCTAAAAATAGATAAAGCGCAGGGCACAAACGATAACCATTCGATGTATTGACCCAGCCATGAGTTTATCTTGGTGAAATTCAAATTCGCTCTTTATTCCCGAAAGCAAAAGCACCTTCGATGGGCAGTTATAGAGGCATTACCAGGGCCATTTGGCAATAAAATGTGACTGACTTCATTATGGAGGATGGGGACAAGAAAGAGCTGGTCTTAAATCACAGGCCGGCTGACCAGGATGCATTTGGCACCGGCCTATGCAGATAGATTCTGTTGGGTAGGAAACCTGCATGGCAGAAAGGGAGGCTTGACTAAAATACAGAATTATTCTGAGTTCTTTTGTTTAGCTCCATGCTGAAAGGTAATTTACGTGGACCATGGAGCGAGCCATATGGTTCTGTCTGGGACCCGCCAGCCCCTCTCACTGTCTTGCTCTGCCTTCAAGGCTTTACTTCTCTTAGAGGTATTGAGGCAGAGGGCCACCCCTCTTCTATTGGAAGGGTCCCCCAAGGCTGCATTTTCCTTTAGTCGTGCTTTTTGAAAGGAAGAGGGCAAACCGCTGTACAAGCACCGCTAGTAGATTTGGCGGGTCCAGTTCCGGAACACCGCCATGAAGCAAATAGCACAGTAAAGTGAGTCATGCACTTCTTTTGGCTTCCTCGTGCACAGAAAACGTTTAGACTATACTGTAGTCTGTTATTTCTTTAATTTTTTAATGAGACATAGCATGATCTAAGGAGAGGCCGAGAGCGAGGGAGACACAGAATCTGAAGCAGGCTCCAGGCTCCGAGCTGTCAGTACAGAGCCTGACACGGGGCTCGAACCCACGGACCGTGAGATCGTGACCTGAGCGGAAGTTGGATGCTCAACTGACTGAACCATCCAGGTGCTTCTATTTACCATAGTCTATTAAGTATGTAATAGCATTATGTCCAAAAAAAGAAAAAGACTATGTCTGTATCTTAATGAGAAAAAGATGTCATTGCTAAAGAATCCCCACCATCATCTGAGCTTGTGACACATTGCAATCGCTGATCGCTGATCACTCTAACAAATATAATAAGAACAAAAGAGGTTGGAGTTGGGAATTACGAAGGTGTGACCCAGAGACCCGAAGCGAGCAGGTGCTGTGGGAAAACGGCACCGATAGACTCGCTTGACGCAGGGTTGCCAAAACTTGTAAAAGTTTGTAGAAGTGGCAGTACCGATGACGCACAGTAAAACGAGGCATGCCTGTAGTTGCAGTTCATTCCTCCAATCTCTCCTCGCCAATCCCATCCCCATAAACCGCAGTATGTGCTCTATAAAACCGTTTTCCACCTGTGACTTCTTTGCTGCTGGCCAGTCTGCCGGGTTTCTGTTTGTTTCCTTTTTTTTGTTCCCAGAGAAAGAATAAGCTGCCGTTTTTGTTCCTCATTCCTGTCAGGCATAGTTAGGATCTTCATTCTCTGCGCAGGGCACCTGGGTGGCTCTGTCAGTTAAGTGTCAAACTTCAGCTCAGGTCGCGATCTCATGGTTTGTGAGTTCAAGCCCCGCTTTGGGCTCTGTGCTGACCGTGCAGAGCCTGGAGCCTGCTTCGGATCCTCTGTCCTCCCCCTCTCTCTGCTCCTCCCCTGCTCGCTCTCTTTTAAAAATAAACAAACATTTAGGTGCGCCTGGGTGGCTCAGTCAGTTCAGTGTCCAACTTTGGCTCAGGTCATGATCTCACGGTCCATGGGTTCGAGCCCTGCGTCGGGCTCTGTGCTGAGAGCTCGGAGCCTGGAGTCTGCTTCCAATTCTGTGTCTCCCTCTTTTTCTGTTCCTCCTTCACTCATGTTCTGTCTCTCATTCTTTCAAAAATAAATAAACTTAAAAAAAATAAGTAAATAAACGTTAAAAAAAAGACCTTCATTCCCTGCATCCTCCTCTTTTGGGATGCTATTCCTCCCCTTGCCTGGGTGAGGAACCGGAGACTCCAGCAGCAGCAGCTAGTGACAATCCTCATGCCTTATGTTCCCACCAGGAGCCAGGTACTGTGCTTGACATTTCAACACACACACCCCTCCTGAGCCCTCCTGGGGAATGCACTGTTGTCATTCCATTTTGCAGAAGAGGTCATGGATGCCTGAGAAGGTGAAGGGACTTGTTCTGGTCAAACAGCTTCTTGGTGGCAGAGCTGTTCTCAAAACTCCTGGGCTCCTCCCACCATTCCATAGATGGTGGTGAGATTCAGGAGCTGAATTTTCTCCCAAGACAGGAGCCCGGGGGCAGGTCTCAGACAACGCAGAGCTCTTTCCCTCTCTCCTTGCCTCGCCATCAATGACAGGGAATTCCAGTGTCTCTTCCCAGCATTCCTCATCCTACATTTTGCCAGGGAGGTTCTGGGCCATTCACACCCAGTGGCTTGTTTCTCACTCACCTTGCTGTCTGCCTCTCCTGCACCCAGACACCCAGCTCTCGGCCAATCTCATTAAACTGGCTTTAATTACTTACGTGAAGGCGAGGAGACACTTCTCCTGTGCCCCTCCGCCACAGCTATTATTGATTGGCTGCCGAGACATTTCAGTTAGACAGCAGATTAGAAAAGGTTAGTTTCCCTGATTCTCCACTGCTCTTCCTGCTGGTAATTGCTTCCCAGGTGGAGCATCCTCCCAAACAAGAGGCGTCCTGCATTGGTTTTTCCACTTTCACTTGCTTTTGAAGTCAGGTTTAGCACAGTTGGGAAATGGCTACGGTCACTATTCTTCGAGGCGGAAAGCGCATCTGAGATGCCATGGTGAAGGTTGGCCTTGCTTTGTGAGCTCTCTGCCAGTCGTCCCAAGGTTATGTGTCATCAGAGTTTATCTGCTGCTTCTTTTGACTTGCTTCTAAGTGTCCGTTCCCCATTTGTCTATCAATGCCCTTTCCACCCTCTAAACAGTGACCGACGTGATTCATACATAAAGGGTAGGTGACCAGCTGATAGATAGGGTCTAGAAACCCTTACCCATTTAAGGGATGGATGGAACTGAGGTTATTTACATCTGAAGACAAAGACTCATTCTTAACCCCGAGGAGATGGGGGTAGAGCCCTTAAAACAGATGCACCAGCATGTGGAAGAGGGAATGAGTGAATTCCAACTTGGCCCCAGGGGACGGAAGCCTGTTGAATGGGAAACAAAGGGGGTTGAGGGGCCAATTTTATGTTCTCTTGGGAAAGAACATTAATGATCAGCTCTTAGAAAAGACAGAGTTGGTACGCGGTACTGTGGGGCCCTCGATTCTGGGAATGTTCACACTGAGGCTCCTTGCCTTCCTTCCTGAGCCTTGCTTGAGGTACACAGGGGTCTGGAGTCAGTGGTCTTCCTTGGAAGAATATCAAAGAGCAGGGCTGTGAACTCCCAATGCTGTGGGGGGCCAGGCACTGAAATGAATATGCCAGATGTGGACGATGGCCAACTGGAGGACATCTTCCCATGATACGGCCCTTCAGCTGGTGGCTGCAGTTTGGTAGCATGGGCTCCATGTCACCAGGTGCCAGGGATTTTTCAGAAGCCAGGAATTGAGACCTTAAGGTAAAGTCTCCCACATTAAAAAATGTCAAGTCAAGTTAAACCAAGTACATTGGGACTCCAGGACTCTTCATTTCTGAGCAGCCGATAGAGCATCTTTATGATGCCCCTGTTGGTAAGACAGTGATGAGTTAGTCGATGGTGGCCCCATTCTGTGGATTTCCAGTGGTAGAACCCTGGAATGTGATGGATTGTCCTTTTTGCATGAGGACAGAGACTTCCATTCATGATGCTTGAGTCCAACAGTGATCCTTCGTGTTCATTTCTGTTTTACCAAATATTTTAATCTTGGTAGGTTGACTTGACAAGGACCTAGAAGGTCTCCTGATCAGATATGCAGATGAAACAAAGCTGAGTAGGACAGTTATTGAGAGGCACAGTGCAGTCAGGACGCAGGACCATCAGATCAAGTGAGAAAGCTTAAGAAACACCACCAGGTGGAAATTGAGTAGAGGCTAAGGCAAAGTCTTATGTTTGGGCCTCTCACGATTCTCCTTTTCAGAAGAAAAACCAACTCAGAACGTGTGTATGTAGAAGGAGGGCAGTGGGGGTGGGTGTGAGGTGAGTAGGTTCTGGGATGGTTGTTTGACCACAAAATGCACACAGCCAGCAATTTGATAAAGATGATAAAAAATGCTGAGGACAAAAATACATAGATGGTCATCCATTCATCATTTCTTAGTAAGCATTTTCTCTGTGCCAACAGACATATAGGAAATGAAGAGGAATGTGACTGGGGCCCTGCTCTAGAGGCTTGCCCAGCAACTGTTTTTTGAAAATTTTTTTAATGTTTATTTATTTTTGAGGGAGAGAGAGAAACAGAATGCAAGCAGAGGAGGGGCAGAGAGAGAGGGAGACACAGAATCTGAAGCAGGTGCCAGGCTCTGAGCTGTCAGCACAGAGCCCGACACAGGGCTCAAACTCACAAACCATGAGATCATGACCTGTGCCGAAGTTGGGCGCTTAAGCAACTGAGCCACTCAGGCACCACGCCAACCACAGCTTTTAACTGCATAAAGCCCTGATCCCTTGTGTGATACTTTTATGGATATTGTTCATAACATAGCCAGTGCTTCGATATTTATTTAGTTGTTCTCCCCATGTCACGGTCAAGTTAGCAAGTCTGTTCATTTTGTGGAAACACCAGCAGGAACAGAGAGACATAGCAGTTAGCTCGAGATTACCTAGTGAAGGATCCCAGCTCCGCAGCGTCTGAGGGCCCGTTGGTGGGGGAGCCAGTGGCCCTCTGGCCACAGGGAAGCAGGAAGGGATATCAGAGATGGAGACATCACATCAGCATGGGCTGATGGGGGCAACTTTTCTAGCTTCAGGGTTGCTTCCGAGTTCACATTCCACTACCAAGTATTGAAACTTAATCCTATGGACTCAAATAACAGTAGTCTCTTCCCAAAGCCAAGTACGTCATTAGCAGTCATCCATTGGTGAGGCCGGCTGGGCCCAGCAGGGCAAGACTCTCAGTGCAAACAAGAAATAAAAACCCAATTCTGGACACACAGGAGGCCCCGGAAACAGCTGGGAGACAGTTGGAGGGCCTGAGGCCATTATCATTTGTGTATGAAGGAGGAGTATAATCTCATTTTGTAGTCTTGGGCTGATGAGGTTGGGGATTTCGGAGTTACATATATTTCATTGTCTTTTTAGGGGCAAAAAAAAAAAAAATAAGTCTGCACTCTCTGCCAGGGATTTGTGCATTTGCGTGTAAAGACGAGCAAGACCACAGTCACCTCTCTCTTGTTCAATAATACGGAGTCTATTGGAAAGATCACCGCCGTGATAGGGAGCTCTGGCGCCTCTTCTTAAGAAAGACACAGTAATAAAATCCTCCCAAGGTTTTATCTACAGTATTAAAAATGAAAAGGAAAAAAAGAAGCCCTCTTTCAATTCCCAAGACTTGCCCACCTCCTTCCCGCCCCAAGACCTGTGTGCCTGGCGCTTCCATGCCATGGAAAATTCTTCTTGTTCCATTTTCCAGGCTTCTCGTTGGTCGGCCTCCCTTTGTCTTTGGGGCCTGAGTTGAAATGTCACTGCATCAGAGAAGGCTTCTCTGATCTGGATAAGGCACATTTTTCTTCTGTTTGTTTGAACGAGGTGCTCTGTTCTTCCCTGGAAACGCTCCTTACCTTTGCAGTGAGTAAGGCAGGCAGGAAACTGTTGATGCGCTTTCTTCCCGGCGAAACTAGACTTTGTGTAAGGGCAGTTTTGGCGGTGTCCCACTCACCTCAGTAGCCCCAGCTCACACTGTGAGTGACCGATTGTGACTGTTGCTGCTGACCAAGTCAGGTTGTCCCTTCTGACTCCGAATCAGGTATGTTTGCCACTGTTGATTGCTTGGCTTATGAAGCCTCCAAGTGGGGATCAGAAGCACCTCGTGTAGGGCCCGGTGGGGACAGTGGCCAATGGGAGCTCAGACTTTGACCCAAGGGTACAGATTCCAGTGTGTCTGCTATTTGCTTGCCTTACAAGCCAAGTGGATCCAACGTGGGCAGGTCTTGCAGTTTAGTGAGGAGATTTTATTTTATTTTTTTATTTTAAGAGAGAGAAAGAGAGAGGGAGGGACAGAGACAGGGGAGAGAGAGGGAGAATCTCAAGCAGGCTCTGCACTGTCAGTGCAGATCGATACAGGGCTCGATCCCACAAACCATGAGATCATGGCCTGAGCTGAAATCAAGAGTCAGACGCTCAGCCTACAGGGCCCACTGAGTGCCCCTTGTTAGGAAAGTTTTGAAGCTCTGATTTTATGGGTTCCTTTCCAATTCTTTATGTTGACAACATTTTTCAAAAGTAAACGCTTCTCTTGAGCAAGACGCTCCCAGGTGGGAGCTGGACCTGGCCCCTGGGCCGTGGGCGGTCCCCTCTGGTGAGAAGCTCAACTGCACATGCCTTGGTGCATGGCTCAGCCTGCACAGGGAGGGGAGATTCCTGTCTTCAGTACCATTTTAATCATGCTTGTTGAAAACCAGAGGCGAAAACAGGGCAGCCCGAATGATGAAAGGTCTGAAACTGTGCCACGGAAGGGGCTGTTGCCCAAAATGCAGATGTGATTTTTCAGCTTTGCTGCTCTGGCCCTCCCAGTGTGGTGCCTGATTTATCAGACAGGGATCCGGCCCCCAAAGTGCTGGAGGAATTATGACTGCAAGCATGTGGGAGGTAGGTAGGTACTGAGGGCGCTTATTAACAAATACACGGTTGGTTATGCACTCGCCTGGATGGGGTCGTTTCTCCAAGCAGACCCCTAAGGAGGTCATAGCTCTATTCCAATTACATGGCAGTTTCCCAGCTATTCTGGGAAGTGCTCTTTGGAAATTGCCATCAAGCCTGAACATAATTTTTACATGTCCTCAATTGTGACAGATCTCCAGATTTGATTCTTTGAAACAGCCAAGAATTATTTGGAGCTAAGTCTGGTGAATTAGTCCGATGATTAAGCTTAACAGGACTGTTTAGGGCCACCGTGATGTGCAATCAAGCCTTAACCAGGACACAGTCAGGACAGAGCATCTGAGGATCAGACACATGGCCTGGGGGGTGAGGTGGGGGTGGGGATGGAGAACAGGGAACCAAGTGGAACCTCACTTAGGGTAAAATATGGGCTTAGGGTGTCCTGACTTCTCCAAAATGCTCAAACCCGTGGTGTTAAATCCAAAAGGCAAGACAGAAACAGACAGGTTAGAAGGCCTGGTGTGAGCCAGGATTTACAGGATGAACCAGAATGTTGGAGTCAGGGCCTCCTATTTCATGGACTGCAGGGTTTGCTAGGGGGCATGGAGAGCATAGCCAAGCTCTGGTAAAAAGATTTGTAAGAATGATGTACTGGGGCACCTGGGGGGCTCAGTTGGTTGAGCATCTGTGTTCAGCTCAGGTCATGATCTTGAGGTTCATGGCTTGGAGCCTGCCTCTGATTCTCTGTATCCCTTTCTCTTTGCCTCTGCCTCTCTTCCCTCCACCCCCAATAAATAAGAACATTAAAAAACAAAAATAGTGATGTACATATAGTAGGAATAGGGGCTTAGGAAGAACTTCCAGTTCTGTGGGGAGAATGGAGCATGAAGCAGGTCGACCAGATGGACAAATGTGCTTATCAAGGCTGAGAAGCTCTACCCTTCAGTGAGTTCTTTACTGAGTCCTTCTCAACCCAAGTGGTTTGCTCTCTGGTTTTCTCTGCACCATCTTCTTACCACTGTCCCCCTTGCTCTCTGTGCTTCCACCAGAAAAGCCAGCCAGTGGCTTTCTTTCTGTTCTTTGAACACATCTCCTTCATTTCTGTGCTGGGCCTGGGCTGTTGGCTGCCATTCTTTGTGGGCCACACTTTAGACTTCCACTTGACAGGCTCTTTCTCACGTAGGTCTCAACTCGAATGGTAACATCTCAGTGAGCCCTTCCCTGACCATTCAGACCAAAGTAGTTTCCCTCCACCCCCAACCCCATTACTTTCAACCCAACACCCTATTTTGTGTCCTTCATAGCACATCCAAACTCACCTTGTTTATTTGCTCACTTCTTTACTATCCACCTACCAGCACTAGAATGGAATTCGATGAGGGCAAGGTCACTGTTCTCTCTTTGATCCTCAGAGCTGTAACGGTACATGACTCATGACAGGTGCTCAATCCGTATCTGCAGGATGAATCAACAAAATGAATGAGAGCATGGTCGATCCAATGAATTAGCCCATTTAGTGTGTTGGGGGGAAGGGGCGGGTGAAGGATTCAGGGAATGAATAGAATCTTACCATGTCACCTAGTCCCCCAGTTATTGGGCAGCAAGTTTTAGATCATGAAGGCTGTTCCAATTGTTGGGCTTTATCTTTTTCAAAAAAATTTTTTAACATTTATTTATTTTTGAAAGCAGAGAGAGACAGAGCATGAGTGGGGGAGGAGCAGAGGGAGATGGAGACACAGAATCTGAAGTAGGCTCCAGGCTCCGAGTTGTCAGCACAGAGCCTGATGTGGGGCTTGAACCCGTGGACCAGGAGATCATGACCTGAGCGAAAGTCAGACGCCTAACCAACTGAGCCACCCAGGAATCCCACAATTGCTGGGTTTTATAATTCAGTAGTATGATTGGTCCGGGGGCCCCAAACGTGGGGACTAGGGGAGGAGAAACAGGAACTGATGGAGTGTCCATCACAAAATGAACAATAGGAAAAGTGGATCCTGAAAAATTTGGCCAGTAGGAGAATTCCAAAAAGCAGGGAGTCCCCAACAAGTGAACGCATTCCAAATGTTTGCTGGACGCTTCATCACACGGAGCTATAACTACCTGTCTTATTGGATTGGCCTCCTCTTAGTCTCAGGAAGAAGGGTTCTCTGCCCTTCCATATCCTTTATCAAAGAGCAGAGAAAGGTTATCCCAGGCTGACTTATTCTTTGAGACGATTTGTGTTCTCCATAGATTTCTTACTGTGGAGCCTTCCTTTTATATTAGAATTTACCGTGATGCGTGATCTCTACATTGTCTCCTCTTTAACCTCTGTAGGACCTGAGACTGTTTTCCTTTATCTTAGAAATTAAATAAATAGGGACACCTGGGTGACTCAGTCGGTTGAGCATCAGATTCTTGATTTTGGCTCAGGTCATGATCTTATGGTTGTAGGTTCGAGCCCCGAGTTGGGCTCACCCCTGAGCCTGGAGCCTGCTTAAGATTCTCTTTCTTCCTCTCCCTCTGCCTCTCTTCCCCACTTGAACGTGTGCTCTCTTTCTCTCTAAAATAAAAAAAATTAAGTAAATAAAGTGTGCAGCTCAGCAAACAATCCGCATTATTAACACAAAGTGGCAACAATAACCATAACTGTAACACTAATAACAAGCTCTAAAACAGAGCCTGTGCCAACCTCCAGCCATCTCTATTCTGAGCCATCATATTGTAAGCACTGGAGTGTTCTCAGACATTCGGGGCAGGCCAGAGAACGCAGACCTTTGCACAAAGATGGGGATCTGGAGGGTGATGGTGGCTGTTCCAACATGAGGACTGGATTAAATCCATCGAATCCAGGAAATCTGGCAGAGTTCTGAAGGCTACAGAGTGCCACGAGGGATAGTTGATGAGATTCGTGGAAAGTGCAGGTGGCAAAAGTGGAGAGCGACACAGCACCTCCCCTGCCATCCTGGGAAATGGGTCAGTGAGAAAAGCCTGGGAGGGAAGGCAGCAAAATAGTAAGAGCACACTCATTCACTCATTCATTCATTCATTCATTCATTCATTCACTTAATCACATCGCGAGTACTGTGTGGCGTTTTGGGGCTGCTGGGATGATGCGTGGCTTTATTTCGGTTCCACTTCCCCAACTTTTAAATTGGGACAGAGTACTTCTAATTAGAAAGAAAAAACAAGAGAAAGCTGAGGCTGAGTCCTTGTTAAAGCAAAATCATCTTGTAAAGCTCTCCCAGTCCTGAACAGAATGCCAAGCTCCTTTATGGATCCCATTTTTGAACTCTATTGCCAAATCCTGATGTAAAACCAACGGTGATCTAATCATTGCAATAAGCAGCAGCATAGGTATGCCGGTTTGCAGTTTTCCAAGGGCGTTCTGAGCAATCTTCTTGACTCCCTGGGACAGCCTGGATGGATGTAAGAATTTTGAGACTGGGTCAGACCTGGGGTCATTTCTGCTCTGTCATTTATTTATCTTTATCTGCTTGGCATTTTCCTACACCCGAGCTTAATGTACTTTGTATGTGAGATATTTAACTATAAATCTCTTTCAGATGATTTGTTAAAGCTTTAAATAAGCCCCATGTCAGTAGCGGCGCCTGGGGAACCTTTTTTTCAATATAAAATTTTTTAATGTTTTATTTAGTTTTGAGAGAGAGAGAGAGACAGCATGAGTAGGGGAGGGTCAAAGAGAGGGAGATACAGAATCTGAAGCAGGCTCTAGGCTATGTGCTAGCTGTCAGCACAGAGCCTGACGTGGGGCTCAAACCCACAAATCGTGAGATCATGACCTGAGCTGAAGCTTGGACGCTTAACCGACTGAGCCACCCAGGTGCCCTGGAACCTTTCTTTATCTAATAGACATGATGACATTCCTGTTGTGTGTCCCTTCCTTTCTCAATACCCCCACCTCTGCGTCTGTTTGTTTCCTGATGGAAAAGCCTTCTTTTCCACATTTGTCAGAAGTTCTTGGTCCCTGGAGATAGCACAGGGCCAAGAACGTCTGCAAAGAGACCAGCCATCGATAAAAGCCCTCAGAGCACCAAGGCATCTAGGTGCCAAGAGACCTTGGTCTCATTCTGAGCCTCTCTCCCTTTCTCCTGGCTGCATTTTCAAGTATAATTTCACTCTGCTCAGGTGCTTGGCTTCCTCCTAACTCGCTCATCCTTTTGAATAACTTTTTTTTTTAAATGTTTAACTTGACTAGTAAAGTCTGACCATATACCCCTTATGAAATAAATGGGATATTATAGACCAGGCTAAAATCCCCACGAGTCCCCACACCCAAGTCTATTTTGCACCCTGTCCCCCCAACGTGGCTGCTGTTCACAATTTGAGTTGTAACCTACTGGACCGCTCGCTTCACAAATACACACAAATATATGGTCCTGGGAAGCACACAATGTACAGTATTGTTGTGTTGAGTAGGTGCATGTAAGAAAATGACAGCATGCTTGCTGAGTCCTGCGACATCTTAACTTTTTTGTCCTCTGTCACCAAAATCCCTTTGGGACATTTACATGTTAATGCATTTCTCACTGTTGCATCGTATCCCCTGGATGACTGTGTTAGTTTGTCTATCCCTTCCTCCAGGATAGCTAGGGTGGTCCCAGGTTTTGCAGCAATGACCATACTGCAGTGAACTTCTCATCTTATGCCTTCCTTTGTGCTTGCATGAGGATTTCTCTAAGAAGATAGTGAGAAGAATTATATATCACAGTGTATAAGTGTCTCTGCTTTTATTTTTTTTCTACCATTGATTTATTTTGAGAGAGAGAGTGAGCGAGCAAGCACTTGAACAGGGCAGGGGCAGAGAGAGAGGGATGGAGAGAATCCCGAGCAGGCTCCGCACTGTTGGTGCAGAGCCTGACGCAGAGCTCAGTCCCACGAACCATGAGCTCATGACCTGAGCCCAAACCAAGAGTTTGATGCTCAACCGACTGAGCCACCCAGGCGCCCCCGAGTGTCTCAGTTTTTTTTAAAGATAATGCTGAAGCACCTTCCAAAGCAATCAGGCTAAATTCTATTCCTGCCCTGTCCTTACCACCTTCTGATACCATCAGCTTGATTTTTCTGATCCGCCAAGTTTATTCTCTCCTTGGTGCCACTGGTTGATTTTTTGCATCGTGGCGAGTTTATTATTTATTTATTTACTTACTTATTTATATTTGAGGAGGGAAGGGTAGAGGGGGAAAGAGAATCCCAGACAGGCTCAGAGTGGAGCCCGATGCAGGACTTGATACCTCAACCCTGGGTCATGACCTGAGCCAAAATCAAGAGTCAGATGCCCAACCGACTGGGCCATCCAGGGCCCCAGAGCCATGGTGACTTTAGAGTGTAGCTCCCAGTATCCTCCTCACCTCTTGCCAATTTCCCGGTACCCAGTTTCTCCTCTTGGCCTCCATGCTCATCCGGAACTGCCCCTCATCTCTCCTTTATTCAGGTTTCCATCTTTTGATCAGAATGATCCCAGGGCACTGAACGATTATGGACTGAAATCACGTATCCGTTTCGCAGATGGGTGAATGATAAGACATCCTTTACCCCACCACAAACACGTTCATAATGAAGTTGTCCTTTGGCCCTGCGCATGGCCTTTCTTACACCAGCCTGTAGATTTCTAGTCGCTCCCAGAGGAAATCCGGGCAGCCTTTGCTTTAATGCCACGGAGAGACATAACCAGCATTCCTGCTGCCTGCCGCCATGTGCTGTGTGAGAAACTCATTTCTCGTGCATCGAGTTTTGAAGGCCGTGGTGTGGACAGCCTGTCGAGAGAGCACGCCACACCCACATGTTTCCTCCCCTCCTATTACGGAAGTCTGCTGGAGTGCAGCACTGCAGCGTAGATGCGGAGGGATGCATGCGGAACGTTGCCGTGTGGATGGACCATATTGCACTGCGTGGAGGTCATACTTCCCGGTCGATGCTAACAGATGGATCGTGCGTTCCCACCGCACTGTTGCTTCATGAGAGATCTGTCTTGGCCAAGGTTCAGGGAGCGCAAGTGGGAGTTGAGAGGGCTGATGGGAAGGAGGAAGATTGGTTCTGTTCTCGTGTGCTTTAGGCAACCACAATAATCCTCTGTCCTCATTGCTCTCCGAGCCGCTAGCCTAGAGCATTTTTTCATTCGGCCAATTTTATTGAGCATCAGCCTCGTATCAGGGACTGTGTTAATTAATGCTGGTGATACAAAGAACAAGGTGTGTGTGTGGGGGGCGGGGAATAAAAGACCCTGTAGCTGCTTTCAGGAAGTAGACAATTTAGTAGCAGAGACAGACATGAATAAAAGTTTGTGTACGTATCTCAAATTACAGCTATGTAAGTGAAATGAAAGAGAAATGCACAGCGCTCAGAATGCATAGAACAGGGCAGCTAAAACTCGGGAGAGATTTCTAGAAGGAAGTGACAGTAACTGAGAGTCAAGTAGGTAACGTGTTAGAGAAAGAGCATTTCTAGCAGCAAGGGAAGCATGTGCAAAGGTCCTGAGGCCAAACAAAAAGGAGTAGTGCTCATTCAAAACATGTGCATCTGTGCAAAAAGAATAATAAAACAAAATAATAATAATAGTATAATAGTGTAAGAACAGCGCCTGCCTACGTCATTAGGATTAACTTCATTAAATGCTCAGAGAATTGCCTGAATATGGTAACCACTTAACAGATATTAGGTTGTTATTAATATGGGCTCATCTCCTCTTATTCAAAACCAGACCTGGTTTGAAATTTAGAATTATTTCGGTTTTCGAAAGGCAGTGTGATACATACATCATATCATATATCCCCAGTGGGTTCTGGGGCAACAGGCCATAGCCAGACTCTTGATTCTTCTGCCATGGAACATGATATTCACACAAAATGGGAGCAATTATAAAATTATACACACTTGCATATCCGATCAGCTAGCATTTTGGATTTTAGGTCTGTGGGCAATGGATGACGGCCAGCGTTGGCTTTAAGCGTGGGTGCTGCACTGTCATCTTAAAATGCCCTTTACGACCCTCTCTGGGTGTAAATCCTTGCAGTGGCTTGATCCCAAACATCCCCTTATTCTTTGAAGACCCATTATCCTCCAAGCCAGAAGTAATTCTCCCTGCATTCTGCTCCTTTGACATCGATCTCTCCGTATCCCCATGTTCCGATGACTCATATTGATTCTTGAGTTTAGGGATTGTGTCAAATGCTAGGTGCTCTCTAAATGTTCTGTGGTTCAGATGCTCTGTGCTTCTGTCTCCTTGTCCCCTAGCTCACGCCAGATGCTGGTGGCGACTTCTCTGGGCACCAGTGCCGGTGTCCAGGGAGCATTGGAGTGTGGCAGCCCTGCACTCGGTGCGGACACTGCTTGTCTGGCTTGATCCTCACACCTGTCTGCGGTGATGCTAAAACAGGCCCATTTTACAGACTGGGAAACTGAAGCAAGGAAAACATGTAATACCTTGCCAGTTCACAGATGCTGGTGTTGGAGGATGAGTGTTGAACTGACAATCAGCCCAAAGTTTCTGTGTGTCCATGTGGGATTTGTTACTCCCTGTGACCAGAACCGCTTGGGTACCCTGGTTTTCAAAGCAGGTCTCATCTAGTGGGTTTATTTGAATGAACAAATGATTCTTTTCCATGTGAACCTCCCTTCTGTGGCATCTGTGTGCTAGAGAAAGCTGGAGCTGGACAGAAATTAAAGTGGAAAGAGCAAATTTTATTTGGAAGCTATTGTGATAGGGGAAGGGAGACCTCAGTAGAAAATAGGACTCCCTTCCATATATGACAAAGAAAGGACGGGTTTATAGCTGAGCAGCAGTTGGGCTGGGGCACCGGGGAGTCAGTGGGTGGAAAATTACTAAGAAGAAATATCAGGGAGCAGGGGGGTGGTTCTGGCTAAATGGGTTCAACAGGGATCTTGTTGAAGACAGACCCAGAGTAATAAAATATCAAGGCTAAGAGATGAGGAATCTGATCAGAAATCAAAGGTGGGGGATTTTTGCTAAACTGACCTTGCATGATTCTTGCTAAAACTGGACTAAACAGCCCTTGATTTTGGCCGAGGTCAAGATCTTGCAGTTCATGAAATCAAGCCCTACATCAGGCTCTGTGCTGTCAGCCATGAGCCTGCTTGGGATTCCCTCTCTCCCACTCTCTCTGGCACTCCCCTGCTTGTGCTTGCTCTTTCTCTCTCTCAAAAATAAGTAAACTTAAAAACAATTCTTCCCAACTTCCTTTTGTTTTACCAATTTGTGACATCTGTGCACTGACCCACATTCTGATCTCTTAGGGAATGATCGCCCCATCATCGGTGAGGGAAGTGGGCTCCAGGGAAAAGAGGTGGAGGTAATCAAGGAACACGGATTCATTCCTGTCCAGGTAGACCGCCTACTGTTACTTGGCTTTCAGTGGCCCTTTTGCAAGGTCTTCACCTGCCCTTCTTTCCCACAGCTGGTTCCCATAGATGGACTCTGAAACCTCACTACTCTAAAATGTTATGTTTGCACTCATAGGTCTAACAGGAGAGACCTGGCAGGGGACCATGGGGAGAGGAAGGGGGAAAGAGAGCTGGGGAGAGTGAGGGACACAGATCATGGGAGACTCTTGAATACTGAAAACGAACCATGGACTGAAGGGGGAGGGGGAAAGAGAGAGGGGGGGTGTTGGTCATGGCGGAGGGCACGTGTGGGGAGAAGCACTGGGTGTTATATGGAAACCAATTTGATAATAAGCTATTAATAAAATAAATAAAATAAAATGTTAACCATTGGGAGTGTACGGGGACCAGATCTTAATTTATCTTTGTACTTTTCCTCTCCAGGACTAGTCTAGGACCCGACTAAAAGGGGCCCTGGCGATATTTATCACATGTGTAAAAGAATGATTGGGGATGCCTGGGTGGCTCTGCCGGTTAGGCATTCATTCCTGATTTCAGCTCAGGTCATGATCTTGCAGTTTGTGAGTTTGAGTCACATGATCTGTGCTGACAGTGGGGAGCCTGCTTGGGATTCTCTCTTCTCCCCTCTCTCTGCCCCTGTCCCACTCTTGCATTCTCTGTCTCTCTCAAAAATAAATAAATAAAACTTAAAAAAAACTGAAAGAATGATTGATTCATCAGATGGATAGATAGGTATTTGGATGAATGAATGAATGACAACCATCAAGTTTCTTGCTTGGTGCCATGTAGAGCGGACTACTCTTTATAAAAATAAATGTTTTATTTATTTTTGAAAGAGAAGGTGAGCAAGGGAGGGGTGGAGAGAGAAGGGGACAGAGAATCCCAAGCAGGCTTCATGCTGGCAACATAGAGCCCGACGCAAGGCTCAAACTCACGAATCACAAAATCAGGGCATTAGCTGAAGTCGGATGCTCAACCTGCCTGAGCCACCCAGGTGCGCCTGAAAGGTTTGTTTTTAAACCGGTCTGTTGGGTCATTTCAAACATATCTGGGCTAGTGGTTGTTGAGACATTGCAAGTGAACTGGGGACAGAAGTCCAGGTTGGACGCTGTGGAGCTGTCCTCCTGAGCCCTGGAGGGAGAAGAGACTGCACTTGGGGGTGGAACTGCTTTGTCTAGCAGGATGCATTGATCAGCTGCATTCAGTTCCTTTATCCTGCAGACCAAGTGTGAGAAGCCCCAGGCCCTAGATGTCCTGAGGATTAAGTAAAACAGAACGTTCGTTGTGCCCCCGGTGTGGGAAGGACCCTCTGCAGTGCCAGCGTTGGTCCCCTTTTGCCATTGTTTTTGAAAACAGCCTGTGGCTCAACTGCTCTGCCCCAGCCCTGCTGGGTACCTATCCTCCTGAGCAGCATGTGCTGGGCGTTTTTGTAGGAAACAGGGATATATCCAGAATCGTCCTACTGGACTTTCTAATTAATCCCTCCCTCTGAAAGGCCTGCGCTCCCTTGCTGCTAGGGCACAGGCGTCTGGCTTTGTTGGGCTGTGGGTAGAGTTGGAAGCAGAGAACGGGTTTAGGTTGTAGACAGTGTGGGTGCCTAGATCAAGCCTGAAAGCGATAAATATACAGCAGACAAACTTGGAGTCACTGCGATGTGGACAGTGGGGAGTGCCCAGTGGTTCCTGGCTCTGCTTCACCAGCCCAGGATCTGCAGTTTCTAGAAACTGGCTCTAGGCAACCCTGAATGTGAATTCCTGCTATAGGCTGGGTGATACTGGGCAAGTCACTCAACCTCTCTGTGTCATGTGGGGCAAGAAACCCTGGCACGCTAACCACAGGGAACTGTCCGTGGTATTGCCTGCCCAAAAGGCAACTCAAAGAAAGTTCAACCTCCTTAGCCGAGCCTATGGGCCCGGACCTATGGACGCTGCCTTGCCTTCTGTTTTTCAGGTTGTAAGCATTACTGTGTCTGCCGTAGGGGCTGAAGTGGGCCAGCCCAGCATTAGACATGAATTCTCTAACCATTTGCCATTCTAAAAAAAAAAAAAAAAAGCAACACACAGTCTAGTCTTTTAGCTGCTTTGTAAGTGGGAAAGAAAAACGGAGCCCTCAAGCATCACTCTTGTCCAGGGAGTTTTCCAGATCCTTGCTGAAGGGTTGCTAAACCACGTCCCATGAGTCAAACCTGGCCTGCCCCCCTCCCCTTACTTTGTTTGTATAGCCTGTGGGCCAGGACTGGTTTTTACATTTCTAAGTGGTTGGAAAACAGTCAAAAGGAGAATGGTGTTTGGGGATCCCTGAAACTCCTATGACATGGCGACAGTGGTGTCCATTAATAAAGTTTTCTTGGAACACATCCATGCCTGTTTGTTGGTGAATTGTCTACAACCACATTTGAGCTCCAACAGCTGCGTTGAGTGGTGTGACAGAGATGATGTGGGAGATAAAGCTGAAGACATTATTTACTCTCTGAGCCTTTACAGGAAATGTTTCCTGAGCTATGTCTTAGCCCATGCGTCTGTGTGGGCCATTCAGTATAAGAAATAGCGTTCCTTACTGTGGGGAGCTTGCAGTCCAGGACCCCAAAACCAGTTCCTGTTCTGCTAGCTTCCTCCAGGAAGGGAATGGCTAGTCAAGAACCTGGTGGCTGACCTTGGCCATTAAAAAAAATTTTTTAAGCGTTTATTCATTTTTAAGAGACAGAGAGAGACAGAGCGTGAGAGGGGAAGATGCAGAGAGAGAGGGAGACACAGATCCAAAGTAGGCTCCAGGCTCTGAGCTGTCAGTACAGAGCCTGATGCGGGGCTTGAACCCTTGAACCACAAGATCGTGATCTGAGTTGAAGTCAGAGACTTAACCAACTGAGCCAGCCAGGAACCCCTGACCTTGGCCATTTTTAGGTGAGGGCCAAGCAACTGTGGGCAGACGGGTCCATAGAGAGGATCCAGGCACCTGACTGGCAGCTGGACGACAGTCTTTTAAATCCTGCTGTTACTTTTTTCTAGCTTCTTAGTCTCCTGGCCTCAAGTTTGTCTGTAAAATGGAAACAATCAGTCATACCTCCTTGAGCTTAAGGCTTAATTGTGAGGTTCCTGTGGCCTCAGCAGGAAAGGTACTCAGCCCTGGGCCTAACACATAAAGTTAACGTTATTATTATTCATATTTTTTCAAGTTTATTTAGTTATGTATTTGTCTTGAGAGAGAAGGAGAATGAGCGGGGGAGGGGCAGAGAGAGAGGGGGAGAGAGAATCCCAAGCAGGCTCCAATTTGCCAATGCAGAGCCGGACTTGGAGCTTGAACTCATGAACCCGTGAGACCACGACTGGTGCCGGAATCAGGGGTCAGATGCTTAACGAACCAAGCCATTCAGGCGCCCCTATTATTCATATTTCTAAAAACCATATTCTCTGTCTCTTACTGGCGATATGACTGAGGGCTGATTATATATTCCATCTATCGAAGCCTTGGCTGCTTCATCTTTAAAACAGTGCTCCAGGGAAGCCTGGGAGGGGGGTGCTCCTAAAACAGTGCTCCAGGGATGCCTGGGTGGCTCCATCAGTTAAGCATCCAAATTTGGCTCAGGTCATGATCTCACGGTTTATGGATTCGAGCCCCACATCAGGCTCTGTGCTGACAGCTCAGAACCTGGAGCCTGCTTCAGATTCTGTGTCTCCCTCTCTCTCTGCCCATCTCCTGCTCATTCTGTGTCTGTCTCTCAAAAATAAATACATGTTTAAAAAAATTTAAAAAAACAAGTAAAGTAGTGCCCCAAATGAAACCTTCACAGAGTGGCCAAGAAAGGTTAAAAAGCTTCCTAGGTAGTGCATGGCTGCATATGGTAAGGGTTCCGTGGATGCGTTCTTAAACCTCCCGTTTGCCACACCGATGTCCTGTGGGTTTGCAGTGTCCGAGGAGCTGCCTCCTGTGTCTCTCTCTCCGGGGCCACTCACATGTCACGAGCCACATCGTTTTAATGCGTCTGTCATGCCTCTTTATGAATCTTCCAAGCCCTTTGAGGGCTGGGGTCTTGGACAGCACTCCTTATTTCTCTAAAATCAAGGTGCAGGAAAAGCCAGCTTGATGATTTAATTGCATCCTGGTGTTTTGATGGAGCCAAGTCCTTGCTTTCCTCCTAGGATTTCAGAGACCCACTAAGTGACACCTTGCCTGTGTCTGGGAGCAGGTGGGTAGGCAGGCCCCGCCCTTATGTAATGGCTCAAGGGGCTGCCAGGGAGGAGCTTTGCAAGATGCTACTTTTGTTTCATCAGGCACCCAGACATCGGCTGCTGGGGCCCCAGGCTATGCCACAGGGCTATGTCCTTGGATTCTGGCCTGTTGGAACCGTTTCCTCAACCTTCCTTAATAATAGCATGCCAGATCCTGTAGGGCGACTCAGAGTAAGAATGAAACCTCCCAGTTTCCTTCACTAACCACTGAAACTGTGTAAATTGTGCTCAATGGGGCATCAATGGAGGTATCCCCAAGGCATGTCCTTTCAAGGGAGGCCGACTGGACTCCCGCTCTCTCACTGCTTCCTCCTTCCTGCTGGCTGGAACGTGGATGAGATGGGCAGAGCATTAGTGGCCACCTTAGACCATGTGCTCAGTTAGGTTTTCCTAGAAGAGCAGACCCCTGTGTCAGCGATTCGAGAGAAGGTGATTCATTTGCCCAGAGATCCCAGGAAGCACTGATCCGGGATGGGGATGTGAAGGAGAAAAAGGAAGGAAGCTCGTACGAGGTGTGGCAATGAGCAGGGGATGGTGGGTCCATTCTGCATGGGATCTCAGGGACACTGCAGAGCATGTGCCGCAGAGATGCTCTGCTTGGAAGGAGGGGGAGCTGGGGTATCTATACACCAGCACCTCTCTGCCCTTGGGTGAGGGCTCCTACTGGGGCACCACTCCCAGGCTTTCTTGAAACTGCTCATTCTGCGGGGGCCAGAGAAAGGGCAGAGAGTCTGAGAGAGGCAGTCTGCAGTTGGGGATGGTGAATACATACGGGGTAGAAAGGCACTGGCAGCAATTGCCATCACACAAGGCTTGGACAGCTTACCTTCAGACGTTACATCAAAGAAAAAAAAATCTATTTTGCTTAAACCGTTATTGGGTTTTTGGCCACTCACAGCCAAATGTAATCCCAAGTGATGCATGAAATGATGATGATGATGATGTGATGATAAAGAGAACTAGTGCATATTGAACATGTGATATTTATTTATTTATTTTTAAAGTTTTTAAATGTTATTATTTAGTTTTGAGAGACAGAGAGAGACAGCATGAGCAGGGGAGGGTCAGAGAGAGAGGAGGAGATACAGAATCCGAAGCAGACTCCAGGCTCTGGGCTAGCTGTCAGCACAGAGCCAGACACGGGGCTTGAACCCATGAACTGTGAGATCATGACCTGAGCTGAAGCGAGACACAACTGACTGAGCCGCCCAGGTGCCCCTGAACATGTGATATTTAAATCTACTTACCTGTTATATCCCCCCCAACCCCCTACCGCCGCACAAGAAGGTGATTCTGTCGTGTTTGTTGCCCAGTACCTGATGCCTGGTATGTGTTGGGGAACTCTTGGGAAAATACTTCTTGGATGAACGAATCAATGATTCTTCAGTAAAGGAGAAGTCAAGAGCTGAACCCTGATGTGTTCCCAGCTCCCCAGCTCTTAACTGTTAATACGATGCTGAAAGGTTTAGAAATCCCATTTTATAAATGGTTGAAGGAAATCCGTATAATGCCAGAGAGCCTGAGTCTTGGCAGACAGAAACCTTGGATGGGATGAGAGTAGTGATTGGGATTGTGGAATAGTTTTTATAAAGGTCTACATGAGGAGGGGAGTCAGAGTCCCTTCTGGCAAAGCCAGTGAAGTCCAAGGCTGGGCCAGAGAAGGGTGGTCCCACGCCGTGAGCTCAGAACAAGGCGTTTCTGAAAAGACCACTACGTCTGTCCCCGGCCACTCAGGGCTCTTTTTGGTTCTGCGAAACCCGAGCCCGGATAACCTTAGAGGTACCTTGTCCCCCTAGCACAGGTCCATTGGCTAAAATTGTTCGACAGGAGTCTGGTGGGCAAATGGTTAGGGGTGCTGTGGGGAGTGCTGGGAATGCGCTAGGAGACTGCACAGGACCGGCTCCACAGAGGGTCCCGGGGGTGTGATAAACCCGCTTGGTAATGCTGTTGTCCTCAGTGCCACTTTCTAGTCCACAGTTGTCAAGCATCCTTTCTGCCTTGGTGCAGGTTTGCGTTCCCTGGATCTCTGTTTTTCATGGGGGAAACTCCCTCCCAGAACCCAACTTACTAAGTAAGTCTCTCTGGCCAAAATTAGGTGAGTGGCCCACCCCTGAGCTATGGGGAGGGAAAAGATGAAGAGGAAATGGTGAGGCCAGAACATGCAATACTTCGATTTCCTGGGAATGCCTTTTTCAGAAGCAAGACAATGGTGTGATCAGGTTTGTGTCCTTGAAACGGAGGGGAGGGGGTGTGATTTAAGCATGAGGTTTGGTATTGGATCTGGGTGAAATTGGAGAGAAGGAAGCTGTTGTCACATGTCAGTGGGGAGGAGGTCTGAGCCCAGAGGGTCAGGGTGAACACAGGGGGAAGGCGGAGAATGGGGATTCTGGAATATCCTGTGGTGAGTGCTGGCCGGGGCTTGTGATCCTCCGCAAGGCCCCCCCCCCGACTCTTCCATTGGAGGGAAGCCTTCTGGAGCCTCAGCTCACTAAACACTATGGTTACAGCCAGTGTCCGTCCTCCTCCTCCACTTCCTCTTCCCATCCAAGAGGCAGAGAGAAGTGTAGTTTTATCAGAAAGAGAGAATACCAGGAATAAATTCTTGGGCAGTTAAAGTAAGAGTAAAATCAAGTCCATTATGTTTTAAAACTCTCTTTGAGAGAGAGAGACAAAGAGAGGAAGAGCGTGAGCCAGGGAGAGGAGCAGAGGGAGGGGGAGAGAAAATCATAAGCAAACTCCACACTCAGCACAGAGCCCAGTGCAGGGCTGGATTCTACAAACTGAGATTGTGACCTGAGCTAAAATCAATAGTTGGACGCTCAACCGACTGAGCCACCCAGTTGCTCCCAAAGCAAGTCCATTCTGTGAAGTAAAGGTGTCCTTTTGAACAAAGGCAAGATGACTTCCTAGGTGTCCCATCGGCATCAGCTCTGTACCCCAAGTGGCAAGCACAGGAGTGTAGCAGTCTGAATTCTGAACCTCCAGATTTTGCTCCCAATTTTCCATGCAAGGCTCAGCTTGGGTGCCCCTTCTTTGCCCAGCTCTGGTTCATGCTCTTGACCGTGAAATACCTGTGCCTACAGCCTTAGCTTTTCTAACCCCTGCTTTGATTAGTGTCCTGGATTGACTCTCCAAGTCCTGTGCCTGTGGATGGTCTTGGCATATACAGGTCCTGGAATCCAGGGAATATTCCCACAGTCTTCTGAGAAAAGGAACCTCGGCCAGTTATGGGTACAGCTAGACCTCAAACTTGCCCTTCTCACTTCCTTTCCAGGGCTGTTTTTACTCTCTCTGCCTGGGCTCTGTATTTCCCGTTTCTAGACAGATCAGGTACTTTCAGTGATTTTGATACAACAGCACGGAGTCCCACAGGGATTTCATAAGCATTTTATTCCCTAGATCATCAAAGAACTTAGCTGTAATGCTGGAGGCAAATGTCCTTTCGTCTTAGCTCTAAAGCTTTGTCCTTTGCAGACCTGCAGGGATTTGGGCTGAGTCTGGACAGCCCTGCTGGAGGCAAGGGCTCAAAAGCAGACATGGTGGTCTTTGTGGGCGGGACTTGATGAGTGCTCATGACAGTGGACCAATCAATATCACAGAACGTACACCAGCCTTGGGTACTTTCATATGACAGACATGATTTTAAGTGCTTGACGTTTCAACCAACATGATGCTCACAGCAAGCCTATGATGTCCCATTTTGCAAAGGAGGAAACTGAGGCATATTTACATGCTGACCCAGAGTCCCAGAGCTAGGAAATGGTGGCATAGTTTTGATCACAGGCAACCTGACTCCAAAGCCTATGCTCTTTGATTTCTCCGGGCTCTATCACCCAGTAAAGGTTAACCAATCAGTAAAGTGCTTCTTGTACATTCTTTTCCTAGTTTCAGCCCTGAAATTAACATGTCCCCAGTAGTTCTGTCATAGCGTGTGTATCCCCTCGTTTCCTGTAATTTTATATAACCTTGGCTTACAAACAGTACTTCTTGTTGCTATTATCTTGATAAGAATAAGTTATGATTATGTGATATTCTCTATATATTTATCGCTGTATTCGCCATGTTGTCCTTGTATTTCATCTATTCCACAAACCTTTAAAAATAATTGTTTAAGATTTTATATTTTAAGTAATCTCTGTACCCAAGGTGGGGCTCAAACTCCCAAGCCTGAGGCCAGGAGTCACACACTCTACCGACTGAGCCAGCCATGCGCCCCTCTTCCACAGACATTTAATGAGTAGTTACTATGTGCCAGGCAGCAGGCTCCATGCGAGGGACATCAGAATGAATTAGGCAGAGTCTCTCTTTTGAAGACATTGGCAGGTTCGTGGGGGGCATTGTACGAGATGAAAGACGGTACTGAGCTCACCTGTGGAGAGGTGCACCGAGAATTCTGTCTGGCGAAGGATCTGGAAAGTAGGGGTGCCCTGCGCATCTGGGAAGTGGCTGCTTTCAGAGGAGGGGCAGTGGAAGGAGGGGCATGTTGACAGCAGTATCCCGGTCCTTGGCGAGGCAGGACCCCTTATGAGGCCATGAGCACAGGGGCTCCATTGTCTCCAGTGGCACAATTCCTTCTCCACGGTGATATCAAGTCAGGACAGGCAGTGTGAGTTCTCAAGAAGTAATGGAGTCCACAGGTTTGTTCATTTCCTTCTGGGGATAACTCTGATCCCCCTGCCTATCAGCTTCCTCCCTGCCTTGTTAGCATGCCCGTGTCTTCAAAGGTCTTGTTAACCAAAAAATGCCCTTCTCACCCTCCATGTCGCACTCACCTCCCTGTACTGAGTTGAGGCATTTTATTCTTTACCCCGAATCCTGATGAACAAGATACTTGCTTGGTGGCAGTATCGTGTCTTTTTACATACAGACGTCCTCAGAGCCCTTTCCTGGTACATGTGATGTAACACCGAGTCCCTGTTTGGAAAAGTGGTAGCTGATGTTTATCGAGTGCCTCCCGCGAGCCACAGCACTGCCCTGAGTGTGCTGTGTGCAACATCTCATTTAATCTTGAGAGTAATCCATTAGGGTGGCAGGGTTGTTCTGCCCCTTTTACAGATGAAGAAACCGAGGCCCGAGGAGGTAGGGCCACGTTCAAGGGCATGGCTAGAACACGGAGCTGGTGTTTTGCACTCCTGCAATTCTGACCTCAGTGCCTGCATGCTTCACCACTGTGCTACGTCTGCCTCTCGCTGAGCAATAATGTTCTAATTTGTCCTGCGAGAAGGCTGCTGGGACCACTCTATTTCTCATGAATAAGCCAGAGAAACCACCTTCTGACTCCTGGCAGGGCCAGTGGAGTGGCTGTGCCATTTGAGGTGCTCCGCGGAGGACGGCTGCTGGGTTCTTTGTCTTCACAGGTGGCTTGAGCTCCCGTGGGTATTGGCCAACAGCTGGGGTGGGTTGGCCTTGGACTGGGAGTGACCCCATGGGGAGCATCTGAAAGTTGCAGTAAACTCGCCCTCTAGGGGGCACCTGGGTGGCTCTGTTGGTTGAGGGTCAAGGCTCTTGATTCTTGCTCAGGTCATGATCTTGCGGTTCATGAGTTCGAGCCCCACATTGGTCGGGCTCTGCGCTGCCCACTCGGAGCCTGCCTGGGATTCTCTTTCCCTCTCCCCCAGACCCTCCTCTGCTCACACTCACTCCTTCTCTCTCTCTCTCCAAATAAATAAATAAACATTTGAAAAAATCATTCCCCTGGGTGAGGCGAGAATTCCATCACTGTCTCCATTTGTGCTCTGAGAAGGTGAGTCGCCTTGTGACAGGGACAGAGACTTAGAGACCTGCTTGCCCAGTTCTGCCCTGGATCTCAGTCGGTCCTGGGGGCCCTGGGGGGGCCATAGAGAAGGGGATAGAGCTGGAGCATGCAGCATGGAGCCCTGTAGAGGAGGAAGCTCAATGCGGGTGGGAAGGGTTCTTGTTCCTAGAGGAAGTGGCTGAGCACACACTGGAGGCGGAAGATTCCCTACGGAGCTGGAATGGGTCCGTCCCCAACTGTGCAGAGCGGCGCTTCCCACAGTGTGGTCCTTGGGCCTCAGCCATCAACACTGCCTGCCTGAGAGCTTGCTGGAAACACAACTTCCGGGCACGTGTCTAGACAGTAGGTTCAGGAACTCCCAGAAACCTGAGCCCCAGGAAGCCCTCTGGGTGGTGCCGGCTCCAATTTGAGACCTGCTGGGCAGGGCACGACATGTATTTTATAGTTCTTTTAAAAGACACTTTTTTAAAATGTTTATTTATTTTTGAGAGAAAGACAGAGTGTGAGCAGAGGAAGGGCAGAGAGAGAGGGAAACACAGAATCTGAAGCAGGCTCCAGGCTCCAAGCTGTCAGCACAGAGCAGGACATGGGGCTTGAACTCACGAATGGTAAAATCATGACCTGAGGTGAAGTTGACTGCTTAACCGATTGAGCCACTCAGGGGCCCCAGTTCTCACTTAAGAAATCAGAAAACTGAGGGGCATCTGGCTGGCTCAGTCAGCTAAGTATCGGACTCTTGATTTTGGCCCATGGATCGTGAGATGGAGCCCTGCGTCAGGCTCTGCACTGACAGTGTGGAACTTACTTGGGATTCTTTCTCTCCCTCTGTCAGCCTCTCCCCTGCTCAAACATAGTCTCTCACTCTCTTTCTTTCAAAATAATAATAATACAAAAAGAAACTACCACACCATTAAAAGAAAACCAGAAAACCGTAGTATTTTGCTTTTAGCATCTGAATCATGCAGTGTTCTTTTTTTTCTTTTTAAATTTATTTATTTAAATTCAAGGTACTTAACATACAGCGTAGCATTGGCTTCAGGAGTAGAACCCAGTGATCGATCTCTTACATATGACACCCAGCACTCATCCCAACAAGTGTCCACCTTAATCCCCATCACCCGTTGAGCCCATTCCTCCCCTCCAGCAACCCTCAGTTTGTTCTCGGTATTTAAGTCTCTTTTGATTTGCTTCCCCCTCTGTTTCTATCTTATTTTTCCTTCCCTTTTCCTATGTTCATCCGTTTTGTTTCTTAAAATCCACATATGAGTGAAATCACACGTGTCTTTCTTTGACTGACTTATTTCACTTAGCATAATACATTCTAGTTCTATCCACGTTGCTGCAAATGGCCAGATTTCATTCTTTCTCATTGCCAGGTAGTATTCCATTGTACATGTAGACCACATCTTCTTGATCCATTTGTCAGTTGATGGACATTTGGGCTCCGTCCATAATTTGGCTGTTGTTGATAGCGCTGCTGTAAACATTGGGGTGCATTTGCCCCTTAGAATCAGCATTTTTATACCCTTTGGATAAATACCTAGTAGTGCAATTGCTGGGGCATAGGGTAATTCTATTTTTAACTTTTTGAGGAACCTCTATACGGTTTTCCAGATGGTTGCCATGTTCTTTTTGGAGAATTAGGAATTGCAAAAAGTTAAGGAAGCTTCCCATAAGCCCTATCCTTAGCAGAAGATCCGTACTACTGGGGTTTGGGGGTTTCTCTTTAGGCAGGTTCCTCTCCAGATCATAATAAGGTGATCGCTCATTTGCATGAATTTGGATGAGTTAACCTGAGAATCTCCTCCTGGACCAGGCGGGAAGAAGGAGGAGGTGAATGGAGAAAACGGAGTCAGATGTACAGTAGGGGGAGAGGGGGAGACCTCTCAGCTCAGAGCCCCTGTGCTTGTGTGTGTGTGGGAGGGGTGGTCACCCAGGGCCAGGCGGGGCCACAGGGCTGCCCTGAGAGACTAATCCACTTGGGCACGGGGGACCCTCTTTATCCTTCTTGTTAGATGGGTGAGATTGATGTCAGCTCAGAAATCATCGCAATGATCAAAATCTGTGCAGGGCTGTCAGAGGGAAGAGGGATTGATCTCTCTGTGATTACAGCAGGGATGGGCTGTGGCACCAGGGGAGGGAAGAGGGTTGGGTGCTGGTGGGGGGCAGGTTTTTAACTCGGGGGCGGGAGGAGCCCTAGCAATCAGAACGAAGCCACAGCCATCCTGCCTAATGAAGTGTGGGCTCGCGCCCTGAGGCCCGCGCTCCCTGTGCTTGGGTGGCACCTGGGCAGTATGCCACTGCATGGGCCTGTTCTGCATGGCCAGCCTGTGCTGACATTTAAAATCTGGAAATCTGCCCTCCCAGGTGGCCCCTGGTGTCTCTGGAAGGCCAACCATCTTCCTGCCAGACAGGTGGGCTGTCACAAGACTGTGGCTGCCCCTCCAGACAAGGCGTGAGTGCCCCACAGTGTCCCTCTCCCTGTCGCCCCTGCTCATTCCCAGAGGCCGAGCCACAGGTGCTGTTTTTATTTCATTTGTGTTTTTGTTTCTGTCTACACAGCCTCCTTCCTGTATTCATATCCATGACAAGTAGCACTGTGCGGCGTGTGGTAGTGCAGACTCGAGACATGGAATGCTTGGGTTCAGGGCCTGCCTCTGCCACCTCGCTGGCTGTGTGCCTCTGGGCTATTGACTCCCCCCCTCTGTGCATTGCATGTTCCCAGCTTTAAACCTCCTACATCAGGATTGCTGGGAGGAATGAGGTAACACCAGGGTAGACACAGAGAAGAGTGTCTGGGAAGTACTCCGTACCGGCTGAAGGCTCTCACGATTGCCACCTGATCATTGTTCTGGCCACTAGTCCTTTACATCCTGCACCTGCCACCCCGGTATTTGAGTTACTGCCTACTGCCTACTGCCTGGGTCCTGTTCCCTAAGGGCTTCTCTCGTGCTCGCCCACCACAGGTCCACAGTCTCTGGAATACAAAGCTGGAGGCAGTTTCCTGTCTGGAATAGATATTTTATTCCTTGAGGCCGGGAGTTTTCTGGGATCGTGGCCATATGAAGGAGTCTAGCCGAATTCCTTTAAAAATAAGCCTATTCTATGGGGCTAGCGGGGCTCCCTAACCTACCTGTGCAGGATTGGTGGGGGTATTGACCGTATCGGGGTGTGTGTGTGTAAAAGTGAGTTGCTGAGCCATGTATGCCTGGTGGCACTGGGGTTGACTTTGG
Source organism: Helogale parvula (assembly GCA_004023845.1). NCBI lineage: Eukaryota > Metazoa > Chordata > Mammalia > Carnivora > Herpestidae > Helogale > Helogale parvula. The sequence continues at coordinate 140,984 of PJEM01001128.1, forward strand.
GCTCTAGCTGGGTGGCCTTCTTCCATCCGTGCTGTCCCCTCTTCTTCCCAGCTGTGGCCCCGGGGGCAAGTCCTAGCCTCTCTCCGGGCATCAGTTTTCTCCTCCTTAAAATGAAGGCGGTGGTAACTTGGGCAGCTCGTGTCAGCCTTGAGCCAGGTGGTTGCGTAGGAGGCTGGTGCACCACAGACACGACAGTCTTGTGCCCTTTTCCTCCTTGTTCTTAAGGGAGAGCACGGGGCTTGCCATGGCAGGAGCTTGAACTTGAGCTCAGCATCTGATGAGCGGCCGATGGTCCCCCTTTCTGATGGTCAAGGAGCCTGGGAAGATGTGCTGCTTATTAGAGCAAGTGCTGCAGTGGTTCAAGCTCCTCTTTTCAGCTTCTGTAGGAGCAAAGCCGCATCCAGACCTGACCCCAAGCCTTGTCCCAGGCTGCCCTGTGCCTGGGGCAGTGCTTGCACCTTGGTCTTTGTGGACTCAGCAAATAAATGGATGGTACCTTTCCGTCCGCGGTGCTGAACATGAGCGCACGGCCCTTCCCCAGTGCTCAGTTGGGACTGGTGGAGAAATGGCGCTTGGAGTCTGAAGCGAAGGAGTCAGAAGTGTGGCACTCTGTACCCCTGGGCAGGCCACACTAGCTGGCTGAGCCTCAGTTTCCCCTTTGCAGATTGGAAATGGGTCAATCCAATCATTGTGGGCATTAAACATGACTTCAGGAGAAGGCCTGGAACATACTAGGTGCTCTTAAGTGTTACTGTCTTTTCCCTTCTAGTTGTTTTAAAGTAAAGGGAGTGTTTAGACCTTTGAATAATCCTTTTGTACATGAATGTGATACTAATGCTCCTGGTTAAATATATCCCTGTGCTGGGGCCCCTGGGTAGCGCAGTTGGTTAAGTGTCCAACTTCAGCACAGATCAGGATCTCACGGTTCATGGGTTCAAGCCCCATGTCACGCTCTATGCTGACAGCTTGGAGCCTGGAGCCTGCTTCGGATTCTGTGTCTTTTTCTCTCTCTGTCCCTTCCCTGCTTATACTCTGTCTCTGTCTCTCAAAAATAAACATTAAAAAAATACATATCCATATGCTAATAGTTATAATCTCATTTCATCCATTCATTTCTTTTTCCCTTTCATTTGTTCACTCATTCATTCCTTTAAAAGGGGCACCATTTATAAGACACCCTTTCTACAAACATCCTTGATAGGACAAGCCCCTCTGAGGTGCTGGGGATATGAAATTTCATAACACTGAATCCTTTCCTTGAGGACCTTGCTGTCTTTTGAGAGAGAAAGAGACAGCTGGCTGGCATACACCGTGCAAAGGTGATCTATCTGTCAGAAGCCTGTGTCACCCCTTGACTCCTGAATCCGGTTTCCACTCACAGCTCACTCCCCTCCCACTCAGACACTGAGCACATTTCCACTCAAATTCAAGACACTCTTGTAGAGATGTTTTCCTCTTGCATTAGTAAAATGCTCTGCCTCAGGTTGACGGTACAACTAGATGAGATTCATGGTAAGATCATCCCTTGCCTTGCCTCCCCCAAGTGGGGGAGCAATAGACCCCTTGAGTGAAGGGAGGGAGAGCACCATCACTCATTCATCCATCCCCTGTTATTAGAGCATAGTGGTCAAGGGGGAAGAGTTTGGAGCCAGGCTGCCTGGGCTCAGATCCTGGCTCTGGTATTTACCTAGCTTAGCTGCAAGATTTGTGTGAAATTCCTGAGCCATTCTGGACCCAGGTTTACTAATCTACAGTGGGGTTATAAGAGTACCTGAAGGTTTGTATTAGCTAGCTATCACTGTATAACAAATTACCCCAAAAGGTAGTGACTTGAAATTGGTCACCTCAGTTTCTGTGGGTCAAGAGTGTAGGCATGGTTCACTGGGGTCCTCGGGCTCTGGGTCTCTCTCAAGGATGCAATAATCAAAGGGTTAGTGGAGGCTGCACTTACATTCTGGCTTGAGGGAAGTCAGCTTCCAAGCTTACTCGAGAGGGGTGTTGGCAGGAGATTCAATTCCTTGCAGTTTGTTGGGTCTGAGGGACTCAGTGACTCCCTAGTTGTGGGCTGGGAGCTTCCGTTGGTCCCTTGCCATCTGGTCCTCTGCACAAGACAGCTAGCCACACATGAGCTTGGTTCATCAGAGAGCACAAGCAAGCAGATAAGGGAGAGTTTTTGCAAGACCAAAGTCCTAGTCTTTTACAGCCTTATCTCAGAAGTCACAACTATCACTTCTGTATATTCTGTTCATCAGAAGTAAGTGACCAGGTCTGGTTACAGATTCCACAGGGTGTGAATGCCTGGATGGTGGGGCAGGAGATCACAGCGGCTGTGGGGATTGGACAAGCTAGATGCATAAGGCATTTATAACAGTGTCAGGGACAGAATCCACACTTAATAACTCTTAGTTGTTATTATCACTTATGTGATTATTACCCATAGCATGTTTTTTTCCAGCAAATATTTATGAAGTTTCTTCCTCCATCGAAGACACCATCTTCATTGCTATTGGGAATTCTTAGGGTACTGGGAGCAGATGAATTGAAAGTGGACCCTTCCTCAGAGAGCTCTCTGTGTACTGGGTCAGTGGTTGTTCATTTAAAAAATAAAGACCACGAGGTAGAAAATGATCATCGTATCACCAGAGGCGGCCAGAGACGCAGAGCTGGAAGGCTCTAGATGTGCGCAGGGATTAGCAATTGTTCGATTTGGCTGGGAAGCAGGACACATGAAGGTTGGAAGAGGAGGTTAGTGCCAGATGGTGACAGGAGTTTGGAATCCATCTTCAATGAAGTGGGAAGCCAAGGATTTTTTTTTTATTGTTTATTTATTTTGAGAGAGGATGAGTGAGCAGGGGAGGGGCAGAGAGAGAGAGGGAGACAGAGGATCCAAAACACGCTCTGAGCTGACAACAGACAGCCCGATGTGGGGCTCGAACTCCTGAACAGTGAGATCATGACCTGAGCCAAAGTTGGATGGTTACCCGACTGAGCCGCCCAGGTGACCCCAAGAAGGATTTTTGAGATGGGGAGTGTTGTGGGCAAGGATGCATGGCCCAGAGGGGAGGGGTCAAAAAGGGAGGCTCTGAAGCCATCTATTAAAATGCTGAAAGGAGGTCATTTTTCTTGGTCAAGACAATACAACAGAAGAAAATCCAGTTCAAGAAAAGTACCCGTTTCTCCTTTTGTTACCCTTCTCTGAGATGTGCCCACAAAGAGAACACCACTTTCTTCTTCCCAGTCTGCGGCTGCTTGGCTGCTGGGAAATAGTCCTGAGAAGTCAGGGCTCATTTAATGAGCCTGCTCCTAGAGCCTCCTTCTGTGACATTTGGCTGCGTCACTTGGCCTTCTGCCTCTCACGTTCCTCATCTGAAAACGCAATGGCTTTGCTGACCTTGAATACTCTGACAATCGCACCCACGTGTGCACACTCCTATTTATTGAGTACTTCTCAAGAACTCAACAGTTTTATGGGCTTTCATTATCCCCATTTTACGGATGAAGAGTAGAGACTCTGGTTAATTAAGTGACTTGCTGATAATCGGCAGAGCATGGCCCCGGGCTATTGTCTAAGCGCTGAGCTGTCATGTCTGGGTCTAAATTCTCATAAGTTATTTTCCCTCTCTGCAAACAAGCAGTCAGAGAAAAGGAACAGTCTGGCTATCCACAGCAGGGTTAGACATTACAGGGCAGCTAGCTCCGGAGGGCAGAGGCCGCATCTGACTTAACCCTACCCAGCTCCTTGCTCAACTCTGACCAGAGAGAGAGATGGGACTCTTATATATACGTGTGTGTGTCGTAGCTGGAGGAATTTCATACCTGGACGTTGTCCGTATCTCTCCATCATCCGGCACCCTCCTGTTTTGCAAACTCCCCTTGAAATCTCTCTGAGCTGTAGAGATCTAAATACCCTGTTATCAGCCATCGAGCCGTTAGCTCTGACTCTTTTCCCAGACGCTAGATTTGGTGGGACTTCAGAGAGTCCTGTGTGGTCTCTGGGGGTCGCTGGCCTCTGAAACTATTTTCACAGCCTCTCTGTGAAGTCTTGGGAAGCATTACAGGGCACTAAGCCGGGGCACTAAGCTGCCTAGTCATTTTCCGGCACCACATCCAGGGAAGGCCTCCCTTCTAACATGAAAAGTACATTGAAATCGAGGCTCAGAAACTAAATGATAGGATTTCCTCCAGGGAGGTTCTGTAATCTGGATTTGAGGACGGAAAATGTGTCCTGGTTGAGAAGCCAGTGGAAGAAGATGCTAGATCTTTTGAGCTCAGAGTGGCAAAGAAACTCCCCTTCAGGGGGTCCTTAAGTGGCTTAGGACCGTGTTCCAAGAGCACAGCATGGCATTTGGTGTATAAAGATAAGGGATAACTGTGGCTATTCATGAGAAGGGGGCATTAGAAGCAATTTCAGATATTCTTTGTATGTTTTTCAGTTTCCAAATTTTCTATAAGGAATGTGTTTTTTCGTAATTTTTACCAAAAAAATTATAATTAGAAAAATGTCATTTTATTTTATTTATTTATTACATTTATTTATTTTTGAGAGACAGAGAGAAACAAAGCACAAGTGGGGGAGGGGCAGAGAGAGAAGGAGACACAGAATCTGAAGCAGGCTCCAGGCTCTGAGCTGTCAGCCCAGAGCCCAACGTGGGGCTCGAACTCACAAACCGTGAGATCGTGACCTGAGCTGAAGTCAGATGCTTAGCTGACTGAGTCACCCAGGTACCCCGATTTTATTTTTTTAAAACATTGTTTAAGTTTATTTATTTTGAGAGGGAGAAAGCAGGGAAGGGGCAGAGAGGGGTGGGGAAGAATCCCAAGCAGGCTCCACACTATCAACACAGATCCCAACAGTGAGACTCGATCCCACAAACTGTGAGATCATGACCTGAGCCAAGATCATGAGTTGGACACTTAACTGACTGAACCATCCAGGCCCTGAGAAATTGGTCATTTAAAAAAATGATTCATGTCTGCTCCTTCAATAACTTGTCATAGGGGGTCATTGACATATTAAAAATGATGGGATCATATGAAAGTGTCCTAATAATAATTTTGGATTTAATGTATCCAGAGCACACTCTTATTTATTTTATTTTCCCAAATGTCCTTCAATACTTGCTTCCCCTTCTTGGTCAACAGCCACTCCATTCTCCTGTTGCTGAGGTCAGAAGCCCTGGAATTATCCTGGACTTAAGATCTTGCTGTGGACATGGTCAGCAAACCTGACATCTCTCCTTTGGAAAAATAGCCATACGGCTTCCTTCCATCAGTAACCACACTGGTCTAAGCCGGCATCATTTCTCAGCTAGAATGTTGGAGGAGCCTTTTAATCAGGGACCTTCTCTCTTCTCCAGTTTATTCCCCACATGGTTGGGGGTGAGGTCATTAAACGTCAAGTCTCAGTCTGTCCCTTCCCTGTCAAATCTCTCCATGGCTTCTGATCTCACTGGGAATAAAACTCACACATTAAACTGTCTCCAAAAACATGACTTTTAAATAATAGCTGTAAGGGCTAAATAGTGGGATATGTCATAGTCTCTTTATTTACTTCTTGGTGGACCCTCCCTGCGTTTACTAATAGGGAGCTATGATGCATATCAACATTGGTCTTTGTGTCTCAGATGATTTATTTAAAATGGATTCTTTTTTGTTTGTTTGTTTTAAGTTCATTTATTTTGAGATCAAGAGAGCACAAGCAGGGAAGGGGCAGAGAGAAGAGAGGGAGAGAGAGAGAATCCCAAGCAGACTCCATGCTGCCAGCACAGAGCCCGACATGGGGCTTGAGCTCATGAATCTGCGAGATCATGACCCGAGCCGAAATCAGGAGTCTGACGTTTAACCGACTGAGCCACCCGGGCGCCCCTAACATGGATTCTTAGCGGGGGAATTACTGTAGAAGAGGGACTTGTTGAGTTTTATCAGGGTAGGAGAGAAGTTGAGGAATTCTGCCAGTTTGTTTTCTGGAAGGTTTGTCCTGGTTTATAGTTCTACGAGATGTATATGAGGGTATCTTATAAAACTGCATGCTTAGAGCAGTGGATTTTACAAACGGCCCGTATCCTACCGTGGTAATTAAAAATATTATATCTGTGTATTTTAGTTGCATTTATTTTATTATCAGTGCTTCATATACCTTTTCTCCCCCAAAGCATTACTGGTCATTTGTGAATTGGCTATTGGTGTGACCTGTGTCATTTCTCCCAGGACTGTTAATTTATGTTTTGACTGTCCTCATCACCGAATCTGCAGACGGGTTTTGGTGCTCCCTGCAAACATCCAGTTGGGAAGGAGTGGTGAGAGGCAGTGTGGGGCCTCATACAGACAGGCAGTGTCTGGAACCGGAGCATGATTTCCAGTCCCCCATCTCCCGCATACCAGCTGTGCAAACTGGACCAGAGTGAACACTCTCTAAAATTCTGCCTGCACCGGTCAACAGAGGTCTAAGAGGAGTGCTAGGACCTGAGTCAGCAAGCTCTTTCTGTAAAGGACAGGAGACAGTGAGTCTGTTTGTCTTTGCAGACCATACACAATCTCCGTTTAACTACCACTCTGCCACTGTGGTGCCGGAGTAGCTCTAGACAACACAGAAATGAGTCTGTGTTCTAATAAACCCTACTTAATGACACTGAAATTTGAATTTCATGTAAATTTCATGTGTCCCAAAATCTCCTTCTTTTCAAAAAATTTTCCCCAACTACTTAATAATGTAATAACCATCCTTAGCTCACAGGAGGTGTTTGGTCCTTGAGCTGAGGCTTACCGATCCCTCCCTTAGAATCCCAAGCCCATTGAAGAAGACACCCGTGAGTAACTTGGCCTGTTGTTTGGCACAGATCAAGTGCTTAACCTGTATCATTATTATTCTTTTTATACGTGTGATTTCGTAAAGTATTATCAGCATTGTCATCTTTAGAATGTGGGCAAATTCTCACCTTCCCGGCTTGCTGGAGCATGCCTGGGATGGTCTGATTTGTGGTGGACATCCCCAGTACATCACAGACACTGAACTCTTCTGTTTCTCTTGCCCTATGTAAATGCAAATCATTGGTCTCTGCTCCCCATCTCTTCTGGGCTGCAATTGACTGAAACCCTTTTAGCTCTCTGAGCACACCGTGCCCTCCTTCACCTTCAGCTGCTCATTGCATTCTGTTAATTCTTTCAACACATGGCCCAACCATTGCCTCTCGATGCAGAGACAATAAATAATACCAACAGAGCTCTCGGACCTTAAAGGTCTTAACACATCCATCATTGTAGTCTCCAGTCTAAGTCTTTTTGTTTTGAAATAGTTTCCCCCACAGAATCTGGTCCAAGTTTTCTGAACCTGCCCTTGAACAATTTCTGAGAACTCCATCCCCACACGTGACGCCGTTAACACCATAGCCAGTTGCTGGCTTTTCTTTTGGAATTCAAATCCCCTGTCCCGTGGTACTTGGCCTGCAAAGGAAAGTGGAAGAGCATTATTCGTTCTTTAATTAAAGCAGTAGCCTCTGCAGCCATTGACGGCCTGATTTAAACGCTTTTGGGAAGAGGGAGCAGAAATGCAAGCACTTTCGGGTGGGCGCCCTTGTCCAGGTCAGCCCCTGTGGCAGTGGGTGTGGATGTGTTCTAATAAAACTTTATTTACACAAACAGGTGGTGGCTGAATTTGACCTGCCAACCCCCTCGGCAGAGAGGTAGAGTAGCACTCTAATGGGAGTTGTTAGATTAGGGGGCAGGGAAACCATGTTCCATGAGCAGCCCCCCCACCCATAGATGCCAGACCGGGAGTCTATTCAGGGAAGGCGGTCCCCAGGGACCCCTCACGTCACAGCGGGGACTTTCATTAAAGGTGGAACTTGCATGCTGGGGGGCTCAGTTGGTTAAGCGTCTGACTTCAGCTCAGGTCACGATCTCATGGTTCATGAGTTCGAGTCCCACGTTGGACTCTCCATCAGCACGGAGCCTGCCTCCAACCCTCTCTCTGCTTCTCCCTTGCTTGTTCTATCTCAGAAATAAAAATTTTAATAAATAAATAAGTATTAAGACATGTGTATATAGACAGGTAGATCTGAAGGAGCTAGGGCCCCACGGGAGGGAGTGTGTGTGTGGGTTTTTGGAGTTTGGGCTCTGGAATAGAGCCGCTTGGCTTCAAGTCTTGGTTCTCTGGGTACCAGCCACCTGATCTTGGAGCCTGGATCCCTTACTGATGATGAGGAGATGATGGTGGTAGTACCTGCCTTCTAGGTGATAAATAGAAAGTGCTCAGCACGACTGTGGCATGTGGTTAGGGCTCAGCAGCTGGCCTCTAGTGTCACACATCCTTACACACCAGCGATCCTGTTCCATGAGGAACCTAGGGGGTTGTGCACGAGTGTGCACTGGCATGTGGGTTTCCATCCGTGTGCTTGATGGCCCTTGTTTTGTGCCTCTACACCCCACCTTCTGGAAGCTGCTTTCAGGGAATAAAGAGCATCCCCCGACCCATGGAGGCAGCTGAGGCTGCAGAGGGTGTTTGCTATGAACCGGTGGTTCTGCCTTCACTGTGTCCTCTGCCTTCACTCAACCAGCTGGATTCTGAATGCTGTGATGTTCTTTGACAAAGGGCCTCCAGTGCTTTCCGAAAGCCCCAGGAAGGAAGGTGGACCATGTTGCTGAAAGGCCTCAAGTTGGGCAACCTCTTTAGGGCCTTCCTGTCTGTTGCTGCAGGTTCCATTCTCTTGTCCCAAGCAGAGGACTGGCTTTATTTCCTGGCACCATGTCCCCCGCCAAGCCACAGCTCTCTTCTTAAATAAAACTGGTGATGGTCCTTCTCTGATTAAAACCTTAAATCTCCAGGGGCACCTGGGTGGCCCAGTCAGTTGAGCATCTAACTTCGGCTCAGGTCGCGATCTTGGGGTTCATGAGTTTGAGGTCCACGTTGGGCTCTCTGCTGTCCATGCAGAGCCTGCTTTGGGTCCTTTCTCTTCTCCCCTGGCCCTGCCTATCTCTCCCAAAAATAAATAAACATTTTTTTAATTAAAAAAATTTTTTTAAATTTATTTTTGAGAGAGAGACAGTGCGAGCAGGGGAGGGGCAGAAAGAGAGGGAGACACAGAATCCCAAGACAGGCTCCAGACTCTGAGCTGTCAGCACAGAGCCCAATGTGGGGCTTGAACCCACAAACCACAACATCATAACCTGAGTCGAAGTCGAACACCTAGCTGACTGAGCCACCCAGGCACCCCTAAATAAACATTTAAAAAACATTGAAAAAACTCTTCAATCTCTGACTAAAAACCTGTGTCTTCAGCCTAACATCTTAGTCCTTAGTTTTATTTAAGGACATATTTGAGCACTAACTAGGTGACTGGCTGTTCTGGGTACCGAAGCTAGAAGAGTGAAGAAAATGGGTAAAAACTGTGCCCTCACGGAGCTTACATGCCCGTTGAGGTAAATTATATGAAATAAGTGAGTATAGAGAGTAGTCTCACTTCATCTGCAGTTTCACTGTCCGTGGTTTGGATGACGGCGGTCCACCAGGGTCTAGAACAAAATGATTCTTCTGACATACTGTCAGGAGGTCAGTAGCATAACGTTTTCATCACAAATCATTCCCCTCACTTTGCCCCAGTCTGTAGCCTTTTTATCACATCCCATCACACCAAGAAAGGTGAGTACAGGACAAGATATTGAGAGAGAGAGAGAGAGAACACAATCACATAAGTTTTATTACAGTATATTGTTATAATTGTTCTATTTTGTTAGTAGTTAAATGTGTATCTCTTCCTGTGCATAACTGATACATCAGACTTTATCATAGGTGTGTTCCTATGGGAATGACATAGTGTGTCCAGGGCTGGGTATTTGTGTCAGTTATTTGTGAAGTTCACACAGGACATAGGGGTGGGGAATCAGATTTGATCTTGGAAAGATCAGTTGTAAAGTTTAAGTGTGATAATAGATAAGGGGTTTGTTGCCTCTGGAACACAGAAGTTACTCATAGAAGTAGTTGATGATGATGATGATGATGGTGGTGATGGTGATGATGATGATGATGATGGTGATGATGATGGTGATGATAGTGATGATGATGGTGATGATGGTGATGCTGATGGTGATGTTGGTGGTGGTGATGATGATGATGATGATGATAGTGCCAAGATCTGAAAGTTCATATGTTGAAACTGTGACCCTAGAGGTGATGGTATTGAGGGAGAGGCCTTTGAGAAGTGATGAAGTCATAGGGTGAAGCCTTCATGAGTGGGATTAGTGCTCTTAGAAGAGAAACCTGAGGGCCCCTGGGTGGCCCAGTCCACTAAGCATCTGACTCTTGATCTCAGCATAGGTCTGGATCTCAGGGTATTGAGTTCAAGCCCTGTGTTGGGCTCTGTGCTGGGCGGGAAGCCTACTTTTTTTTTAATGTTTATTTTTGAGAGACAGAGACAGAGAGTGAGCAGGGGAAGGGCAAGAGAGAGGGAGACACAGACTCTGAAGCAGGCTCCAGGCTCTGAGCTGTCAGCACCGAGCCCAACGCAGGACTCAAACTCACAAACCGCGAGATCATGACCTGAGCCGAAGTCGGCTGCCTAACCGACTGAGACACCCTGGTGCCTCGGGAAGCCTACTTTTAAAAAAAGGAAAATTGAGGCACCTGGGTGGCCCAGTCGGTTAAGCATCCAACTCTTTATTTCGGCTCAGGTCATGATCTCACAGTTTGTGAGATCAAGCCCCACACCGGGCTCCATGAAGACAGCATGCAGAGCCTGCTTCTGATTCTTTCTCTCCTTCTCTCACTGCCCATTACCCACTCATGCTCACACCTTCATAATAAATAAATAAACTTAAAATTTTTAAAAATTTTAATGTATGTCCAACACTTAAATGGTGCTCTATGCATTGTTATAATTATTATATTTATTTATTTAGCATTTTATTACACTTGATGGGGCCAGTGAAGCAAAATACGTGCTCGTGGGTTGGTTTCAATTTTGAGAAAAATCCCTAATGCCCTGCTGACCTGTGGAAAACCTGATTCTCACGTTCATATAGCAGTTAGCACTTTGCCAATGGTCTTCCCAGGCATCAGTTCATTTAATGCTCTGTGTGGGTGAGGCCGCCCTTCCTGCGTGCTGTGAGTCCATCCAGCAGGTCCGCATTGTGTTTCCAGGCAGAGTTGGCGTGTCTGTCTGGATGGATTCATTTCCCCTTGTTCGCTAGCCTGGAGCAGTGTGGACAGGAACAGGGTTAGGGACCACAGACAAGGGGGAAGCATGTGGGAGACACTGCTTGTTCTTCTCAAGAAGTGAGTCTTCTCCCTGTCCATTGACACTCAGAGTCCAACACCTTCTTCGTCTCTCCAGTGTATACGAGGACACTGAGTCTCATCAGTTAGATCACAGGTCTCAGTACTATTCTCATTAATGTGAGCAGACCCCAAGTATCCTTTAGTCTCTCCTAAGTTTTTGGAACTTTGGGAAAAGAATCTGCAGCCAACCTCTGGGGTCATAGATTTTTGCTATAGAAAATAACAAAAAGGTTCAGCTGCAGGGCTAACCTGTTAAATGGTGTATGCCTTACAATCTTCTGGTTGCAAGGGACAGCACCCAACTCAGAATGGCTTCAGGATAAAGAAAAATTGATGGATTGAATCATTTAACTGTTTCAGGTATGGCTGGATCAAGGAATTAAGGGGAAAAAAATGCCTTGGTATGTCTGGCTCCTTTTGTTTTGTTCGTGATTCTCTGCTGCTCAGTAAGGACACAGGCGTCTTCAGGGTGCCCACCCTACCAGCTTGGCCTCCCCAGAAGAAAAATTGTGTCTGTTTCCCATTGTCGGTAGGTTTAGCAAATGTCCTCAGGTGCCCGGGTTGGGTGATGTCGCATCCCTGGTGCTTGCAGATGGACTTTAACTTCAGATAGACCTTCTCCACTAATAATTTACATGTGATGGATCCCACTGCAATTTCCATTGGCTTCTTGGAGGAAATTGGTCTTCCCTTTAACTGGATAAACATGGAAGGTATGGTGTGAAAAGTAGGCAGGGCCTGGAGGCCAGGAGCCCTCCCTAAGTCAAGGAAGTGGGAAGTAGAGCTGTGCAGATAGGCACCAGTGTAGGGTTTGCCCTCCCAGGAAGGTCAGGGCTAATATCTGCTAAGTAAGCACCTACTGTGTGCCTGGAAGTGATCTAGCTCCTTGAAGGGACGTGGACATTAGTGCTTTGTAGCACAGGCTTTGGGGTCCGACTGGTGGAGTTTAATCATAATTCTGTAGCTATGTGACACAAGGCAAAATCTTAACTTTTGAGGGCTCAGTCTCCTGTTCTGCAAAGTGGGGATAGTAACAGCACGTTACAGCAAGATGGCCCTCCCAGTGCGTAGCATTGTGTCTATGTCACATTAATCTCCAATAAGTGTTTGGTATTCTTTTTACTCCCCTCAGGAATGGGAGGCTCATTTGATGCTTTTTCCTCTGCAGGTGAGGGTCACTCTCTCTCTGCATTTCAAGTACATGGTTTTCCTGGTATCAGAAAGAATTTTGTTGGGTGAGAAGGGAATGCGGTTCAACAGCGAAGGCGGTGTCGAACTGTGTGGATTCTTGGGTGTTTTCATCGGCACGCTCGCTCACTTCTAACGCAGCTGCGATCTCATCCCATACCCAGAATGCGTGTGGGCGGGGTTTACATCACAGACACCTGCCTTTGTGTCCCGTTTCTACCCCTGTACTGGTTTTGTGGCTCATAAGCTACCCTTCCCACCCATATTTTAGAGTAAATGACATTATCTGATATTGCACAGTTACGAAGATTTGCACTTTGGTCATCACATTGTAGGATTTTTAACTCTTTGGGTATCTCTAGAAAGTCAAGGGTTAACATATGATCAGGTAGCGTACTCCCCTAACCCCACATGCCCTCAAGAATTTGGGGAGCCTTCAGAAAACCGAGGCTCCATCTGTCATCGTATCTCTTTTGGCCCCATACAGTCTTGGGCAAATATCTGAGCGTCCCCCGCATACTGGACACTGTGAGACGTGGGAGTCTGGACACTCTGGCCTTCTGGGGTCAGAGGCGGCTTCTCCTGCTCCACACACGCACCTGAGGATCGCTGTCCATTGTGCACTGGAGGTATTCAAAGCTTGCTTGGTCATTTAACTCATTGACTTGGGTCACATAGCCATTTGGAATGCTCTCGAGCATGCCTGTTTTTTTAGCATTCTGCAACAGCCCCGTACTGACAGTAGTAACCACAAAATAGGGGTCTACCGTGTGAGTTCGGCTCTCCGCCCAAGTCCTGAACCCAGAGGCACCACTTCCAGATGTGTCTAAATGTCCCCTTCTCAGTTGGACCTTCTCCTGTTACCTTTTAAAAACCTGCCCCCCTGAGTGGCTTAGTTGGTTAAGCATTTGACTTGGGCTCAGGTCATGATCTCACGGTTCGTGGGTTCGAGCCCCGCTTTGGGCTCTGCGCTGACAGCTAGCGCAGAGCCTGGAGCCTGCTTCATATTCTGTGTCTCCCTCTCTCTCTGACCCTCCCTGCTTATGCTGTCTCTCTGTGTCTCTCAAAAATAAAATTTAAAAAATTTTTTAAAAATTAAAAAAAATGTAAAAACCCACCCCGTCCTCCACCCCGCCATTAATGTGTTTGATCTCCTCCTCCTGGTTGATTTTTCTCAGTAAGCAATCTTTCCCTAACGTCCTGGCATTTGCCGTCCTTCGTCATGTTCTCTTGTCCATCTTCTCCCGCGAGAATGTCAGCCACCCAGGAGCAGGCTGTGTGTGTTTTGATCATGGCTGTAATCCATGACTGGATCACACTGAACCAAGACTGGAAGCAGGCACCATGGATAAATGAATGAATGAATGAATGAATGAGTGAGTGAAGGAGCTTCGTATCTGCAGTATCTCTGTGAGGTTGGTCTTATTCTCCCAGCTTTATAGATGGGGAGACTTTGGCAAGGGGTGTTTCGTTTTCTCTTTTTTTTAAATTTATTTTGAGAGAGAGAGAAAGCGCAGGTCAGAGAGGGGCAGAGAAAGAGAATCCCAAGCAAGCTCTGGGCCATCAGCGTGGAGCTGGACACAGGACTCGAACTCACAAACTGCCAAATCATGACCTGAGCCGAAGGTGGCTGTTTAACTGACTGGGCTCCCTTCATTTCTGTTTTTGGTTAATTTGCCCCCAGTGTCACAACACAGGAGAGGGCAGAGGCCCAGCCAAAACCCAAGCTCTCTGGTTTCCAGTCCTCTGTTGTCTGAGCGGCCGCGTCGAGGGGAACAACGTGGAACAGCTTGGTCATGTCAGCTCTGCTGCTGATGCTCACGGTGTCCATAAAAATGTTTATTTTAGTCCTGCCACCGACGCTTATGAATAACATTTAGTCCTCATTCAGAATCACATTAGCGGTAGCCATTTGGCGTCCTGTTACTGTGTTCATTTTTATGGAGAAGAACGAACCGGCCAGAAGCATCTCTTCTCCCTCCGAACAGAGCGCACGCCTCCCAGGCGGGGCCCGTGGTGCTCACTGACTGTCACAAGCTGGGCTGGCGTGTCGCTACAGCTTTCCTTAGGGGACCCGGGGTGTAATTTTCAGATGGCGGTTTGTTTTGCTGCCGCGTTACATCTCAGGCCTGGCCATTACATTTCATTAACAGGGAAACATAAGCCATAAATCATTGATCAGAAACAGGTTGTTAATCGGCCTGGTTAGAGCGTCTGCCGGCTGGCAGGGCGCGGACCGCAAATTGATGGACGCTGGGGCTCCGGACTTGCTCAGGTAACCCATTAAGGCAATCCTGCTAATCATCTTCACTAATATTTATTGAGCTAGTTTCCTACGTGCCTGTGCGGGCTGGAGTCTCGCAGCGGCCCTCAAAGGATGGTTCTCCTGTCACGGATGAAGAAATTGAATTCCAGAACAGTTTGGCGGCTTGCTGCATGGACACGACCTCAAAGCGACACAGGTGGGATCCCAGCCCAAAGGGCTGGACTCTGAAACTTCATGGCCACATGCTTCCTCCTCCCTAAATTTCACCTTGGATGGGGAAAGGACAGCATTAGAAGCCACCTGCCAGTCTGACTTGGTGGCTGCTTTTCTATGGAACAGACCCCCCTCCCCCTCACCTTGAGAGGGCTGATGGGGCGGGGAGGGGGGGACACTGAGAATCTGCAAGATTGAATTTTAACCTGCGCCTGGGAACAGCTCAGGTCGCCCAGTGTGGCTGGGCTTGGGGTTAATTCATCTGCCTTCACGCCTGCCGTCTTGGGCGGAGCGCTAGCAGCTGGGCACGTTCACATCCGATTAACCTTGTCTGTTGGAATGACACCCGGTGGTGCCGGAGCCCCGGGTCCTGTAATTAGGAATGTAAACAACTCTGGCTTCCTCCTGTCGTGCTGGCTCTGCACCTGCCTCCAGCCCCCCAGCCCCCACACCCGATCCAGTCTGTGATGCCCGAAACAAGTGCCCTCCCCATGCGGGACTGTGGGTCTAACACCTCCTTGCTGGTCACCTGCCCCGGGTCAGAGGCTTCCTACCGCAGGGCCTCGTTGACACTCATGGTGCCCTCACCTGGGCTGTTGGTTCCCATTTTGTGGATAAGAACACGGACTTCTGGAGAGACCGAACATGTGATCTGAGGTGACACCCAGCTATTTAATCTGTCGGACAGTTTTGTTCTTTATTCATTGGGAGTCTGTAGTATACAATAGTGTTCGTGGCTGGTGTTGTACATTCTGTGGGTTTGGACACATTTATAATGGTATGTGTCAGCCATTGGAGTGTTACAGAGAATAGTGTCACTGTTCTGAAGAGCCTCTGCTCCTCCTGTTCATCCCTTCTCCTCGCCCGCCAGCCCCCAGTCCCTGGCAGACACTGAGCTTTTCACTGTCTCCATAGTTTTGCCTTTTCCAGAACATCATAGAGTTGGAGTCATACAGTATGAAGCACATGTTTTCACACTGGCTTCTTGCACTTAGTAACATACGTTTAAGATTCCTCTATGTCATTCCATGGCTTATATTTTTATTTTTATTTTTTAAATGTTTTATCTTATTTTTGAGAGAGAGAGAGAGGAGAGAGAAACAATGTAAGCAGGGGAGGCTCAGAGAGAGAGGGAGACACAGAATCTGAAGCAGGCTCCAGGCTCTGAGCTGTCAGCACAGAGCTTGACATGGGGCTCAAACCCACGAACTGTGAGGTCATGACCCGAGCCAAAGTTGGACGGTTAACCGACTGAGCCACCTCGGCACCCCGGCTTGATATTATTTTAATGTTTATTTATTTTTGAGATAGAGAGAGTGGTAGAGGGACAGAGAGAGAGGGAGACACAGAATCTGAAACAGGCTCCAGGCTCTGAGCTGTCAGCACAAAGCCCAACACGGGGCTCGAACTCAGGAACGGTGAGATCCCAACCTGAGCCGAAGTCGGACACTTAACCAATTGAGCCCCCCAGGCGCCACTGATATTATTTCTTTTTAGAACCGAGCAATATTCCTTTATCTGGACACACCACAGTTTATTTATCCATTCACCTACTAAAGGACACCTTGGTTGGCTTCCAGGTTTTGGCCATTTGACTAAAACTGCAGTGTGTAGGGTTTGGAGTGGAATAAATTTGCAACTCATTTAAGCAAATACCAAGGACAGTGGTCACTGGATCATACGGTAAGAGTATGCTTAGTTTCGGAAGAAACCTCCAGCTGTCTTCCAGAATGGCTGGACCATTTTGTACTCCCACCAGTGGTGGGCAGTTTCTGCTGCTCCACACCCTCACCAGCATCTGGTGTCGTCAGTGCTGTAAGTTTGGCCATTCTAAACAAATTTTCAACCTGGATGTTTTGCCTGTCAATCCAGTGATCCTTCCAGTAGGATAATAATGCATACCCAATGGGGCCACATAAAGATGAAATGGCATCAGACATGTGTTATGACAATGGTAATATCTAACATTTGGCATGTGCCGGGCACTGTGCTAAGTGACTTGGGTAGTTTCGATCCTCATAAATAACCCCATGATTCGGGTACTAGTTTTATTATTACTAGTTTGGAGTATAGTTGATGCTCATTGTAATATTGGTTTCGGGTGTTCATCACGGTCATTCTACATGCCTCCACATCATGCTGTGCTCCCCACAAGTGTGTCATCTGTCACCATGGAGCACTGTTACGATGCCATTGACTGTGTCCCTTGTGCGGTGCCTCTTATTCTCCGGTGCTATTATATTTCCTTCTGCAGATAAGGAATCAGCAGATCAGAGAGGGTAAGTGTGTACCCAGGGAGATGTGGGGAGTGTCTGAGCTGGATCCAAACCCAAACCTGCGTGACTCTGGGGCCAGCGTCCTCAGGCACTCTGCTGTCCACCGCCTTACATGTAGTAGATGTTCAATAAAAGACAGTGCCCCACCCTGGGCACACACCAGAGGCAGTTTCCCTTCATTTTTAGTAAAGGATCCATAGTAATGCCAGGGTCCAGGTAAAACGGCCTGTGGTGGTCTTCTTCGTGGCTTTGTCTAAAGACCCCACAGTCCGCTCACTCACTCACACTCCTCAGCAAAACCCTGCCCCCGTGCCCATGGACAAGATGGAAATCGAGAGCATCGCCACCTCGCAATGGCCTCAGCATGCTCTTTGAACTCTCAGATCATCAATAACGTCGATTTAAACCCACTGAGCCAGTGAGCTCAGGCTGCAGATGTGTTTATAAGCAGGATACGGAGTGGATATTTTAACTAAGTGGAACATTTCTTGCTTCAATTAATGCAAAAGGTAGCAACTCAAAGGAAATATTAGGGGCATTAAGTTTTATATTAGTGCCATTTATAATATATGATATTTAACACTTTTAATCACTTGATTTCCATGTTGACAGCTAGTGTGAGAAAAAGGGCTTTCTGTGGTGACCGTGACCCAAGAATTACTGTCAAGCTGACGCCGATTATCATTAACCCCTGAGTTGTCTCCTGAGGAAATAGTGAGGATTTTATGGGCTTTATTAATGGAAAACATGTAGATCGAGTTAGTGACTAGCAAAGAATGACTCCATAAGAAAAAAGAAATTCTTAGAAAAGGTAAAATGAAGTAGAAGGGAAGTAACGTTTATTGAGCACCCATTTGTGCCAAGCAGCCTGCCTACCGAATTAGATCTCCAAGCAATCTTGTGAGGCTACAATTATGTCCATTACACAGATGAGCAAATCGAAAGGCTGAGATATATATATATATGCGCTGTTAGTTCCCCGTGGAGATCTGACGCTGAGTACTGTGGCAGATTTCCTGCCCCTGTGAAGCTTCTATTCTGGGGAGGGAACGAGATGCTCACTATTACTTTTTAATGATTACAATAACAAGACCAGGGCTGAGACCAGGAAAGAATGGAGGAGCTTCGGGAACCTGGAAAAACGTGAACTTCATTTAGACCTTATTGTAAGAAGTCAAGGAGGACTTTCTGGAAGAAGTGATATTTCAAATCCCAGGAAATTCTCAGATTTGGATGATTACCAGTGCTCAGCCAGGGGAACAAGTGAGGGAACCTGGGGTGGAAGAGTATTCCAGTTAGAGGGAAAAGTATATGTCAAGGCACAGAGATATGAGAAAGCCACTCATTTGCCAAGGAGTGTGCTTCTATTATGTGACAAATCTAATATCTGAATCCAGGTTCTTCTAAATCTTTTTTTTTAATGTTTTTATCTTATTTTTGAGAGAGAGACAGACATAGCATGAGCAAGGAAGGGGCAGAGAGAGAGAGGGAGACACAGAACGTGAAGCAGGCTCCAGCCTCTGAGCTGTTGGCACAGAGCCTGACCCCCGGCTTGAACTCACTGATGGTGAGATCATGACCTGAGCTGAAGTTGGATGCTTGACTGACTGCACCACCCAGGCGCCCCCTTATCTGAATCTTTCTATTGAAACCCAACACAGAAGGGAATCTGTGATCTTCTTAGCCACATAATCAAAATATCTAATCTTCAAAGGAAACATTCAAGTAGTTTGAAGCATGCTGGGAGTTCCCAGTTGGGGCCATAGTAGTCTAATAGTGACACCTGGCCCCAGGTTAGAGTCACATCTTGGTAGGGCTTCGAGGCTAAGGGTGAGAAGCTTCTTGGCTTCCTTCCTAGCCTCTCACAGGAGAGACACAAGGCTTCCAACATTTCCCTGTTTGAAAATTGGAGACTGTGAGGAACAGAGGCCAGGCACACTGGCTCAAGCACATGTAAGGCGCAGGGGTAATTTTTCTTTAGGTTAGCCTTGAATGAGTATCAGTCACCACCAGGAGTTGTTCAGGGTCCACTTTGCACTCCACGTGGCCCATTCCAAGGTCATTCCCTCTGGGGTGGCCGCAGAGGTTCTGCCATCCTTAAAGTACTTAGCCTCGGTTTACATATGGCTGCATAGACCTGGGGTGGGGTAGGGAGTTAGTGAGACTCTAATACTCTGGGAGCTCAAATCCAAGCCCCGCCTCCTGGCCAAGACTGTGGCTCTGATTGGCTATCCTGGGTCATCTGTCCCTCCCCCCAGCCAATCACAGCTGTGTCAAGGATGCCATGAGCTGATTGGCTGACGCCTGAGCTAGGCACCGCCCCCATCCCAGAACTGGGCATGCGCTGAGAGTGCTGTAGGGATGGCTTCCCAGGGGGAAATGGGGCTGGTCCTGAAATAGAGCAAGGTGCGTTCTGGGCGCCATGGAACGTTTACCTCCCACTGCAGGAATAGCAGTCCCATCTTGAAGCTGCAGTGACACCCATGACCAGCAGCAGCCTTTGTGGGGCACCAGGGGAGCCCTGGCTGTTTTAGAGGCGGGGTGGGGGGTAAGCAAATGAACTTTAGACCAAAAAGACTGCAGTTCTCATCTAAGCGCCACTGTTACCACCTGGGCCACATCACTGAATCTCCCCGGCCTCAGCTTCCCTGTTGGTAAAATGAGAATGCTTATTCTGAGTTTGCAGTGTTTCTATGAGAATATACGAATTACTGAATATAAAAGACCCAGTGCTGTGCCTGGCACGAGCTGAGCACTCAGTACAATGCCAGCTACCTCCAACAGACCCAGGTAGCTGCTAGACTTTAGAATCCCCCTGTTTCTCTTAGTACATTAAGTTCTTTAACTCTGTTAGCTTTATAGTATAGTCCCTTTTCCCTGTTCTTACCTGGTCACATTTCTGTATTGAGTCTATGTAGTCTTGTTCGGTAGTTTTATTCCTGTGGATTTATTTTTTCCCAATCTCATTATAACTTACTTATTCTCTTTATTTGCCCATTTTATCTTATTTATATTATCTGCATATTTTACCATTTCATATATATTAGAAAGAAAAGATAATATGTAGCATTTATTTTGAGTCTCCATTTGTATCATTCCAGTGCTACCTTTGAGCTAGTTTCTTCTATTAGTAAATACAGTTAACTGGGTCTTATATATTTATTTTTTTAACCAGTATTTATTTCTTTACATATGTTATTTTTTTAATGTTTATTTATTTTTGAGGGACAGGCAAAGCGTAAGCAGGGGAAGGGCAGATAGAGAAAGAGACACAGAATCTGAAGAAGGCTGCAGGCTCTGAGCCGTCAGCACAGAGCCTGACGCAGGGCTCAAACTCACGAACCATGAGATCATGACCTGAGCCACAGTTGGTTGCTTAACCGGCTGAGCCACCCAGGTGCCCCTACATATGTTATTTTTAAATATGAAATCTAATGACTTGCTATTATATAATGTAAAAATGGCACTGGAAATCTAACCTGTACTCACATACCCCAGCAGCGTTTAATAATATTACATGATAGCTCTTGGCAGTTCAAAAAAAAAAAAAAGGGACTTCAACAGCCAGGATCATATTTCTGTCTCACAAAAGCTGTGTTAGGAGGAAGAGAAGGAATTAAGACTCAGAGAACTACACTTTCTTGCCTAACACTGCACAGCCACATGGCGGGACCAGACTTCGCTTTTCTGTTCTTTTGACTCAGAGCTTGTTCTTTTCCGCTTCAAAATGTCCTTTTGCCTGAGTACAATGTACCTATTGAATAAAGGCAAATTATTGGGACCCAGTCTTCATTGTTGTTTTTTTTTCTTTCTTTTAGCTTAAATCTCATTTCCATCAAATTTCCCAGAATGTTCTTCCCTGCTTCCATTCATCAAAGACAGTGTCGACTTCACTGCAGGCTAAGGATGGGTCAGGTATCATAGCAGATCCCTTTATGAATTGTACAGTTTTCCACCAGTTAATAAAGAGTGATTTTTTTCAGGAATTGTGGCCTTGTGGAAAGATCATGACCCTTGAAGTCCAAAAGAAAGACATTGATATGTGTTGTATCACTTCTTAGCTCTGTGGTGGCTTAAGTAATTAAGATGTGTTCTTGTGTTTTCTTTCTTTTAGCATTTATTTCTTTTTGAGAGACAGAGAGACAGTGTGAGCAGGGGAGAGGCAAAGAAAGAGGGAGGCATAGAATCCAAAGCAGGTTCCAGGCTCTGAGCTGTCAGCACAGAGCCTGACTCAGGGCTTGAGCTCACGAACTGTGAGATCATGACCTGAAGTCAGACACTTAATCGGCTGAGTCATCCAGATGCCCCTCAAGATGTTTTCTATACAAAGGGCAGCAGTCCAATATAAAGTGACGTAAGAGTATAAAGGAATGTATCAACCTGTGTATCTGCTCAGTCCAAAAGAAGGCAGCCTTTGCTTTAGGTATGGCTGGATCCAGGGGCTCAGACTGTATGATCAAGACTCTGTGTCTTTCATCTGTTTAGCTTAATTCTCAGGTTGGCTCTGTCCACAGGACAGACTCTGGCAGCTCTAAACTTGCAGTTTACCAACTCATCTACTTGCGTAGAAAAAAAACTTGTTTTTCAACAATTCCAACAAAATTCTTAAAGTGCTCCAATAAAACTGACCAGGGTCCCATGCCTATTCTTAAACCAGTCCTTGTGGCCAGAAGATAAAACAAAGTGATTGACTATGCTTAACCTTGTGCCCATCCTCAGATGCACAAGGACTAAGATGGTTTGCATCCTACTCTTAATTTCGGCTCAGGTCATGATCTCATGGTGTCCTGCACAGGCTCTGTGCTGACCATGGAGTCTGTTTAGGATTCTCTCTCCTTGTCTCCCTGCTCCCACGCACTCAAGAGCATGCATGCCCACTCTCTCTCCCCCTCTCTCCCTCAAAAACAAAGAAAGAAAGGAAGGGAGGGACGGAGGAAGGAAGGAAAGAAGGAAAGAAGGAAGGAAGGAAATGAGAAAAACAATCAGGAGTGCTGAACAGAGAGAAAAGGCAATACATCAGTGACCTTGAACAAGTGACTTAGTCTTGCTGAACTTCCCTCTTTATGAGGCAGGAATAATGACACACGTACTCTAGTTGTTTTTGGCATGAGATACTGAAAGTATTTTGCGTGTAGTAGGCCAACAATCAATGTGAGTTTTCTTTCCTTCTTCCCAAGCTTCCACTTCCATTTTCCCCAGACTCTACGAGGACCACGTATTGGAATAGTGACTCTGTGTCACCTTGTTAGGAAGCACATTTGTTTTAGTTGCTTTTGTCCTTCCTCCTTATAACAAATGATACATTTGTAGATAAGATGGGTCAGTATATAATAAGTATAAATAATGATACAGGAAATTGTTTGGCTGGGAACTAGCAAAGAAATGTGATAGGGAGCAAGATGCCTTCTAATTGTTGGTTTATACAGTTTTCTGCAGGCACAGGTGACTACACTATATACTCTGATACCTTCCTAGAGTCTAAGAATCCTTTATTTGTTACATGATTGCTTTATACCCATCCTCCTGCGCCAGAAGGCTGGGATAAGACTGAGGATAAAAGAAAGATAGGAAATAGTTCCATAGCTTCTAGGTATTTTGTGTGGTTTAAATATCTAGGGATATGTGTATCATTTTAAATTATAACCTCGGATTTTAACTACATCATTTTTTCTTTGCATTTTGATATTGAATCTATCTAAAGTTTAAAATACAGTATAAGGTAATGAGTTCCATTTTCCCCCCTAGATAATAGGCAGTTCTGCCAGCACCATTTATTAAATGAAATCATGATTTAGTTACTGGCATTTTTATTACATACAATTGCTGCATGTAATGCAGTTTATTTCAAGTCTTATTTCCCCACAATGCCACATTAATACTACATTGTTTTGATTATGGTAATTTCATAGTATGTGTTAATGTCTTGCAAAACAAGTCATTCCTCATAGTTCTTTATTTGTATTTTTGGCTAATCTGGAAGATTTATTCTTCCATAAGAAAATTAACATTATTTTAAAAACTAACAAAATTTGGTATCCATATTGAATTCCATGGAATTAACACGGTCATTTTCAAATCATCAATATTTTATTCCATTAAGTGTCCCATGCATGGAGATAATATATCTTCCCACTTACTGATATCTAAGTAGCTATCCTTATATATAATTTTATATATTTTTTCATATAAATATCATATGTTTTGGGTTTATAGTACATTTCTGTGCATTTAATAGCTTTTGTCATACTTAGGAATATGGGTGCTTTTTCCATTTTCGTTTCTAGTTGGTGAATGCTTGATTTAGAAAATATATTGATTTTTGTGTATTTATCTTATATTCAGCCAGATTATCAAATTAAAGTGTCTTTTATCTGTAGCCTCTCAGATTATCTTGATATACAGTCCTTTCAGCAAAGAGAGTTTTTTTTCTGCTTTTCTTTTCTGGTAGTTCAACAACTTATTTTTCTTCTCATATTGCATTTTGAAGACCTCTGACAAAATGTAAAATAATACTTAGTAATGCAGGTCATTTAACTCTGTTCTTGATTTCAGTGAAATTATTGTAGAGAGTTTAAAGAGGGCACTCATGGTGTCCATGTGCCATGTCAATTTCAAAATCAACGTTTCCTTTAATCATATCTCACATGACATGTTTTTAAGGTCACATTAGCTAGAAATCGTTTGGTGGCCAATGGCACAAACTGAACTCAAACTAGTTAAGGAACATTTGTAGATTCACACAGTTGACTTCAAGAAAGATTGGACCCAGATTCTCATTAAATGGTGTCAGGAATCTATCTGTGTCCATCTCTTATCTATGATATTTTTACCACTGGCTTCATGGTCACAGCATCCCCTGGCTGTCCCAGACTTATGTCCCCTCAACCCAACAGCCTCAGCAGAAAGTGAAGATTCTCGTAATCACTCCAATTCAAATCCTGACTTGATTTAATGATCATGAGCCTAAAAAACAGTCTGTCACTTTTTTCAGGAGGATAAGACTGTGGTTGGGCATGGTTGGGTCATGTATCCACTGCTCTGGTTGACTTTAAGCCCAACTTGGACTAAGAATGATGGCAGGGGGATGCTTCCCTAAGGAGATAAATTGTTCCCAAAGAATGAAACGAGGCAGAACCACAGATTCTACTAAATAGTTCCTCATTATTCAATCTCTCTTTGGATATGTGCTCTCTCTGAATTAATATTCCTCTACATCCCACTACATCGAAGTGTACTCACCAGAGCACTAGAGAGAGAGATTGGCATTTTCTTGAGACAGTGTATTTCTGCAGGGTAACTGCAGGATTACTTAACATTTTTGCTAACCACATCATATTTCTGAGTCATAACAAGTTAATGTTGAATGACTGGTGTCGTAGGTGTGACTGCTCTCCTGGCCGATAGTATCTACCAACGTTTAGTACCATATTCAGGCATTTTTAGAATCTGCTCCATCACTGCACATCATCAAACTATTTTCCCTTCCTGGTCCTGAAGTTGAATCCTTTTTAAAAATTCTTTCCAGGGGGCGCCTGGGTGGCTCAGTCGGTTGAGAGTCCGACTTCGGCTCAGGTCATGATCTCACAGTCCGTGGGTTCCAGCCCCACGTCGGGCTCTGTGCTGACAGCTCAGAGCCTGGAACCTGCTTCAGATTCTGTGTCTCCCTCTCTCTCTGACCTTTCCTTGCTCATGGTCTGACTCTCTCAAAAACAAATAAACATTAAAAATTAAAAAAAAAAAAACCTCTTTCCAGGCTTGTGCCCTTTGTTGAATATTGGTCTTCTCCTTCCATTTGTGAGCCCAAGCCTTTCCTCCCAATTCCCACTGCCAGGGGTGAACTTCTCTCTCGAATATTTGGTGAATCCACAGCTGAACTGTGAGAACTAGCAAAGGTTCCATTGACGTGCTGGGAAATTTTTAAGGTTTTTCTCCGAGCACTTACAACCCAAGGCTTTAGAAGAACGCTCTATTACAGGTTAAATGACAGAAGACCTTTCTGTTCCTTGAAGATTTGATTCACTTCTGGAGTTCTCTGGGCTTGCGTTTTTGTTTTTTTTTTCTTGCACAATGGACTTGCGTCTGCTTCTGAGAGAGGCTATTTCTCTATTCTTCGTTCATATTATGAATTTGAATTTTGGTCTTCTTCTCTTTATTAGGTGAGCAGGTGGATTCCCCCCCGACCCCACTCAGAAAACTATGTTTGGGATTGTAGTCATCATTTTAGCTCTTTTTCTTTTCTAATAATTTCTTCTTTTATATTTGAAAATTGCTACCCTCTGTCTTCTTTGTATTTATCTTGCTCAGTTTTTTCTAGATCTTTGAGGTAAGCATAATTTATTTTCATTTGTCTAATTTAAAATTCCTAACATTTGGAACTATTAGTTTTCCACTGAAAATGGCTTTAGACGTATCCTGCAGGTTCTCAGATTTCACATTGAACTTTCTATTTAAAATATATGGGGTGCCTGGGTGGCTCAGTCTGTGAAAAGTCCAGGTCATGATCTCACGGTTGGTGAGTTTGAGTCCCATGTCGGGTTCTGTGCTGACAGCTAACAGCTTGGAGCCTCAAGCCTGCTGCAGATTCTGTGTGTGTGTCTCTCTCTCTGCTCCTCCCCTGCTTGCATTCTGTCTCTTTCTCTTTCAAAAATAAACATCAATAAATATTTTTTAATAAAATACAATTGCAGGGGCACCTGGGTGGCTTGGTCGTTTAAGCATCTGACTCTTGATTTCGGCTCAGGTCATGATCTCACAGTTTGTGAGATGAAGCCTGGCATCAGGCTCTGCGCTGATAGCATGGATCCTGCTTGGGATTCTCTTTCTCCCTCTCTCTCTGCCTTCCTTATTCACACTCACTCTCTTAAAATGAATAAATAAACATTAAAAAAATAAAATATAAGGGTAAAAGTTATGTGTCTGCCTCCTACCAGACTACTTGTGAGCAAGGCTGAACCATCTACGCAGCATTATAGTAACACAGAATCGAAGAGATGTTATTGGGGCGCCTGGGTGGCTCTGTCGGTTAAACATCTGACTCTTGATCTTAACTCAGGTTTTGATCTCAGGGTTGTGAGTTCAAGCCCCATGTTGGGTTCTGCACTGGACATGAAGCTTACTTGAAACAATTGTAGATTTATTTTTCAGATAAACGTGTCTGTGTTGAAAAGGAAGTGTATGTATCATTGTCCAGTCTGTTACCATTCTGGGAGGGACTTTACCAACACAGTGTGAAAACGGTGGTAAAGTCACCACTTTTAACTTAAGCAACTTGGTGATTTCCCAGTTCATGCAACTGAAAAGTCCTTGCTAATAAGGACTGAGGCATGGCAGGAATCAGGTGCTTAAATGATGTGATTACATGTCTCTTCCTCTTTTTTCTTTCTAACACGTACTTCAAGTCATGGCTGTGTTTTCCTCCATTCTCAGAAAGGATCTCCCTCCTTTGTGATAAGATGCCCATCTTCCACAGGTCCAAAAATGTGCTCCTCATAATTTACAAAGTTCAAAGAACAGAGACTTGTCCTGCGTGGTCCAGAGAAAGCCCAGGGTGGTCTGCCCTGGGATATAGTGCCCATTTTTTGCACTATTTTCTGTGGGTAAAGAGACAACGTTCTTGATTGGCCATTCCTGGTCCCTGATGATGTTTCTAGAACAGAAATGGGATCTCCCCCGTGAAAGCCTGAGCGGCATTAGTAAGGAATTGGGGTGTAGTGGGGCATTGGCTTAAGGAATGAACGTTGGGTACGCAAACAGATTCTCTAGTA
The DNA here is from genome assembly GCA_004023845.1 of Helogale parvula. Classification (NCBI taxonomy): domain Eukaryota; kingdom Metazoa; phylum Chordata; class Mammalia; order Carnivora; family Herpestidae; genus Helogale; species Helogale parvula. The sequence continues at coordinate 167,960 of PJEM01001128.1, forward strand.
GTTTGTCTGTGAGGGGTCCGCCAGACAGGTTCAGTGGGTCATATCAAAAGGAAGGGTCTGGGGTGCTTGGGCGGCCCAGTTGGTTGAGTATCTAACTCTTGATCTCACCTCAGGTCTGGATCTCAGGGTCATGAGTTCAGACCCCACATTGGGCTCCATGCTGGCCATGAAGGCTACTTAAAAAAAAAAGGAAGGGTATATGGAATTTAGGAAGGGTCAAAATTTAAAAACATCGAATGCCACATTGAAAATATTTAATCTTCCTGGATCATTTACACTGAGAAGAACAGGATGTTACTTAAGTGGTACTCATTCAAAGAGTAGGTCATTTGAATCTGATCATGAAGAAACAGCAGGCAACCCAAATAGGGAAAGTTCTATTAAAAAAGGGGGGGGGGGAACTGCATTCTTCAACAAAGGTTCGTGTCATAAAAGATAAAGGTTGGGGAAATGTTCCAGGTTCAAGGAGATGAAAGAAATTGAGCCACTAAAAATGCAATCTATGATCCTTGACTAGGTCTTGTGCTACTGGAAAGAAAAAAAAAAAAAGCAATGAAAGACTTGATTGGGTCCATTGACAGTAGTGGAATTCAGATGGTAGATTAGATAAAATGATTGAATCAGTGTTAGGATACCTGTACTGTGATTACATAAAAATACCTCTTATTCTTAGAAATACACAATGAACTGAGTGAAGGTAAAAGGCCATGATACACACAACATGTTCTAAAATGGCTCTGGTATGTGTGGCTGCATTATGAATGAATATTTACATGCAGCAAATGAAAAAGCCAAAGAGGCAGAATGTGAACCAAGGTGAATCTGGGTAAAGTGTATGTAGTTCTTGTCTGTACTGTTTTTATCCTTGTGACTTTTCTGCAAGTTTGAAATTATTTCCAAAGACAAAGTTTAAAAATATCAACGTTTCTCTTTCTTGAGGCAGTAACAAAGTAATTGAGATTTTCTTCAAGGAGCTCGTGACATGAGATAGGTTTTGGAATCTGTTTTGAAAGACACAGCAATTAATATCAACTGGTCCCCGATTCGGAGCGCAATTGATTTTATCCCGTTAGCTGGAGATATCACGTCATCCTCTCATTGGCTGTTTGAGGGCATTTTAAAGGGAACTCGAGAAGGAGTTTTGTGACAGCTTGCACTTACTGGGCCATTTTCTCTGGGGCTCTGATATGTCTTTTGAAGAGAGATCACCCTGGTTACAATGGGGAGGGCAGATAAGGATGGAGATGACACGGAGGTGGGAAGATATCCAGAGAGCTATTGGCAATGGCTCAGCTAGGAAGTATTGAGTGGAAGAAAAGAGAACTCATCTTTGAGAGATTTTAAGAGAGAGTTGTCAGGACTTGGTTCCTAATTGAATGCGGGGGCCAGGGCAAGGGAGACAAAGAAAGCCAAGCTGTCTGCTGTAGAATCCTAGGTGAATGAGGCTGCCAGTAACGGGATTGAAATAACAGGCAGAGGAAAAGCTAGAAGGAGGTTCCGAAGCATCATGAAGGAGAAAGCATCATGGAGGTTATATGGTGTGGATGCTTTTGTGGCGGGATTTCCAGCTGCACAAACTGAGTGGGCAACTGGAAGTGTAGGTCTGGTGCTCAGAAGACTCCAAGCTCCCTGTGAAGTTTGGGGGGCATCAGTGCATAGGTGCTCATTAGAACCTTGGCAGCGGCTGGGATTACTCAGGAAAAGTGCAGGCCCAGAAGAAGGGAGAATTAATGTTGGATCTTGTGAACATTTAAGAGAAACCATTCCAGAGCACCTGGGACAATAACGGTTCACCATATTTGAAGCCAAGGATGGACACCAAGTGGGACAAGGCTGGGCAGAGGTCTAGTTTGCTTATCACAGAGGAAGTACACAAGGAATAATGGAGGAAGATAAGTCCTACATTCCCTGCTGACCAGAAATCTGAAGACAGTAGTCAACAAATCCAGAGGAATGGTGTAGAGGTGGGCGTAGAAGTCTGGGGAGATCCAGAAGTTAAAGCCATTAAACATTTGGACTTTTTTTTTTTATGTCTTATTTTATTGTAAGAGAGAGAGACAGAACATGAGTGGGGGAGGGACAGAGAGAGAGGGAGACACAAAATCCAAAGCAGGCTCCAGGCTCTGAGCTGTCAGCACGGAGCGAGATGTGGAGTTTGAACCCACGGACTGTGAGATCATGACCTGAGCCAAAGTTGGACGCTTAACCGACTGAGCCACCCAGGCGCCCCTGAATATTTGGACTTTAGAAAAAGCGCAAGATTTGGATTATTCAGAGTGTCCGGAGAGAGGACTTTAGCCTCCCATCTGCATCCTTAAAATTCCCTACTTGAAAGTGATTTGCAGGAAGAAGGGTTTGTAAGGGCATTTTACACAAACTGTGTTCACTTGCTTGGCAACTTCCCACCGGAAAGGGGTCCTGGGTCTATAAAACAGTAGGTTGGGTAACTCATTCTGAGGTAGAAGGGACAGAAATCTAACTCCAATGATTTAAGAATGTATTGACTCACAGAACTAGCAACCAGGATTATCTAATATGATGTTTAAACTTGCAGGCTCCTAAGTCAGAAGCCAGACCTCCTAAGTCAGAATCTCTACTACTTACTTACCTAAACACTGTTCTCAACAGTGAAACAAAGATAATTACAGGACCTACATCACAGGGCTGCAGTACAGGTTAACTGATCTGATCAAAGTAAATCTCTTAGAACAGGACCTGACACATAGTAACACATAGTAACTGCTCAATATGTGTTCACCAATTTTAACCCGGGGATAATGGGCTTCAGGCACGGCTGGATCCTGGTTCTCCAAACAGTAGCTGTTGCAAATCAGCCTCTCAATTTTTGGCCCAGCTTTCCTTGCTGATTTTATTCTCAGGTGATCTCTGCAGGCCCCAATGCTACCAGTTTCACAATCCCAGCAGAAGAAAGGGGTCTTCTGTTTTGTATTTCTGGCGTAGTTCCAAGGGTGGCCTTCCTTGGCACAACGAAGCAATATGGCCGTCCATATTACCATGGACAATGGAATGAATGGGATGGATCGTTCTGAAGCCTCAGGCTCTGTGTGTTGCCTTCTCTTTCATGTTGGAGATCTTTCCACTGTGGCATCTGTGGGGGTGGGAGTTGGAGAGGGTGAAGGGGTGGCCTGGCAGTGCAGGATGGGGATGTAAGACTTGCAAGCAGCACTGCCATATTTAACCTTGTGCCATGTGCCACCCCTTCCGTGTGCCCGGCACCTCCCACGTCCTGGGCTTCCCATGTTTCTCTCGAATGCAGTTGCTTGATTCTGTTTAGTATCTGCCAAGCTGGGTGCTTCGTTCCAGATTTTTCTATCCTGCCACGTCAATGTTCTCTCCATTTCTCTTTGCTCATGTGTATTTATTCTATTTACCGCGTAGTTACTGTCGTTCTGTGGTCTTTCAGGAAGGAGAGGTGATAAATACCCACGTTCCTTGCACTATGTAATCCTGAGTCCCTGCAGAGGGCTGTCTGGAGGTAGTGCTTCTTGCCACCGTGACAGATGATGTTCTCAAGGGTAACAGATTTCCATCAATAAGGTATGCGGATAAGTAGGAGGTACTATGGATTATATGCACTTCCCAGAGCAGTAAGTACACTTCCTTCTCTACCATTGATCTGTAACACACCAGAACCACGCTTTTAGAGCCACTGATAAATATATTGGTTAATAAGTGCTTTATAAAGATTCTGTGCTAAGGACAGCATTTGGTAGAGGGATTCACAAGGGCTAAGAACATGTGTCCATGCCTACAAAACCAGAAAAAAAGGGAAAAGAACCCTCAAGTGAAATCCAGGGGAAAATGCACCCCAAGAAGCAAGCTCTGGGGGCTCTGATGGCAGCCTGCAGTTTGTGAGATACCTCGTGGCCAGTGTCTCTGCGTCTCTTGTATGTCCTTTTTTGCCTACACTCTGAGCTAGAATGTGAGACATGAAAGTTAAGAGGAAGCAGTCACTGGGGCGCCTGGGTGGCTCAGTCGGTTGGGCGGCTGATTTCGGCTCAGGTTGTGATCTTGCAGTCTGGGAGTTCAATCCCCATGTCAGGCTCTGCGCTGACAGCTCAGAGCCTGGAGCCTACTTCTGATTCATGTATCTCCCTCCCTCCCTCTCTCTCTCTTTCTGCCCCTACTCCGCTCATGCTCTGTCTCTCTCTCTCTCTCTCAAAAATAAATAAAACATTAAAATGAAAAAATTAAAACAAAAGACAAAGCATTCACTGAGGTTTGGTTTCCTACGGAGGAGACTTGCATCATTTTGGTAAAATAGAACGGTTGCCGAAATGGCAGAGTGCGGGCACAGGGTACGGGGCACCTTACACAGAAGAAGTTGAAGTAGCCATTCAAAGTAATTTCGCGACCACATTTTTCCAGACTCTTCCATCAGTTGTTCCCATGTGAACTTGGAAGATACTTCTGGGTTTTTGTGGAGGTCTTTTTTTTTTTTTTTTTTTGCCCATAAACAGCGGATCAGTGCCTATGGTTAATGTTCAGAGTTGAACCCGTTTTTATTATAATGCCTGTGGTTTTTGTATCGTTGTTGTTTTTTAATATCCCAGTCCATCCACCCGTTTAATATTCTGTCTTTCCAGCATATAATTTCCTCATTTCTGCAAAAGAAGATTTTGAAGAAAAAAGGATTCCCCTCTGAATGTGTATTTTTTTTAGGGCTAAAATCACAGATCATATAACGGTGAATGCAGAGCTCCGCTTTCTGGGTTCTTTGGGGAAGGAAGTGGGGGCTCGTTAAGATCCCCCAGCGGGCCGAAAGGCTCAGACCTGTTTGGCAAATCAATGCAAAAGCATAAAAGTGAAATTTCTTACTAATACAGCCCATCCTGAAAACTAAGGTGACTTTGTTTTTACTCAATAATATAATGAGTTTTATTTTGAGTGATGCTGGATATAATGGCTAAATCAATATGTGTATTTAGTGTTGGGCTTTATTTCCACACTAAGTGACAGGAGATAAGCAGCAGTAGAGTGTGCTAATTGGTTTGTGTTTAGCATATAGTGCTAATCAGCAGTAGCTGAGGTGCCCTGGGCCACTTCAGGCCTGGTAATGGGGTTTATCTCTACCAGGCTTTGTTTACATTATTGACTGGCGCTGAATAGCTCCTGTTTCTTATACACTTAAACATTAAGCTGGATTTGCAAGTGTAACTCAAGACCTTTCCGAATTAGCGAGACTTAGCGCAGGTCGGGAACAAGGCAAACCCAATGAAAAGCAAGTGCATTACCATGCCTTCCCTCGCATCGGGCATAGCTGTGAGTGTAACAGGATCTACAGAAGACTTGGCTGAGCGAACAGAACCTGTACGAGGGATCACAGCTGGAGGGAACACAGGTTAAGTGGGGATCTCTTGACCGCGGCGCCGTGACCATGTGGCGCTGGGTATATTCTTGGGTGGGGGGGGAGTTGTCCTGTGTCTGGTAGAATATTTAGATGTATCCTTGACCCCTCTCCGCCAGATTAGAGTAACATTCTCTGCCCGCCAGGTGTGTCTCCAGACATTGACAAAGGTCTCCTGGGGGCAAAGTCACATCAGTTAAGAACCACTGAGTTAAAGGAGGCTTAAATACAGCTTTGGTTCCTGGAGGGGTGTGTGTATATTGGTATTTATATTAGATGCTAGTGGGGTTTTTTTTCTTTTTTGAGAGAGAGAGAGATAGAGGGTGCAAGTGAGTGAGGGGCAGAGAGAGAGGGAGTGAGAAAGAAGCAGGGCTTACCCCAACGTGGGCTTTGAGCTACCCCAACGTGGGGCTCGAACTCCCGAGCCAAGAGATCATGACCTGAGCTGAAGTCAGATGCTTAACCGACTGAGCCACCCAGGCAGCCCGAAACTAGCATTTTAAAAGCTTGGAAACTGCACCTCGTTCTCTGTGTTGCAGGATTCTCAGGAGATGTTGGGGGGATCTGTCATCCCTGCCGTGTGGCAGGTACCAGTAGGACTGATGAGGAGCTGTCCCTTTTCAACAAGGCACATGGTCTCCAGGTTCCCTCTCCCCTGTGGTTCTCCTGGGCTGCCTCCCTCACTCGCCGCAGCCCTTGCACGGGCTCCTGGAGGCATTTGCTCTTTAACACCCGCCTTCAACACTGCACAGTCAAAAGCTCATCCCTTGGCAGCCAGGGGATCTGATGGAACCGGCTTCTGGTCTGAGCTTTGCCAGTTCCCAGCCTTGTGGCTCCTGCTCCGTTGTGTCATTTTAGCTCTGCAAACATCCTCAAAGCGTGGATGCGTATACGGTTTAGGGAAGTTGGGGAGGAAAGGGGACAAATCTGAAAGCGCCCAAGAACTTCATAAATATCGCCACTGAGCCCCGTTTTTCAAAATCGCCCTGGGGCTTGTGTTCAGAAGGTGTGCAGACTCCCATTTGGGGCCGCTTCCTTCACTTCTAATTTGCACTTTTAGGCAACGGGGACCAGGGCCTCTATCCATCAGAGGACAGTGGCCTCCAGGGATGGCACACTTGGTTTTCATGAACTATGAGTGGAAGTGGGAGTGCGTGAGGCAGGATCAGGGAAAGCCGATTCACCACACCGCTTTTCTCTCTTCTCCTTAAGGACACTCATCTGTGGGGAGCGGGGCTGTTGGACCAGGGCCCCTGTCACGCTCCCCCACAAAACAATTGAGCAGGAAGTCAGGAATCCAGCCCAGCAGCCACCGGTCACTCAGTTGGCACCTGTCCTCGTTTCGGTCCTACATAGTCTCACGGCACATGCCCTTCCCTCCGCCTCCTGTGTTCTTCCCCACTCCTCACCCGGTATCTGGGGCCTCTTTCTCTTCCATCGGCTCTCTGACCAATTGTGAATTCTTTGGAGAAATTTCTTCTTTCATTTAAAACTTTTTAAAAATGTTTATTTATATTTGAAAGAGAGAGAGAGAGAGAGCTTGAGCGGGAGACGGGCAGAGAGAAACACACACAGAATCCAAAGCAGGCTCCAGCCTTCAAGCTGTCAACACAGAGCCTGACATGGGGCTCGAACCCATGAACCATGAAATGATGACCTGAGCCAAAGTCGGATGCTTAACTGAATGAGCCACACCCAGGTGCCTCGGACAAGTTTCCTCTGATCACTGGATCCTCATAGTTTATTTCATAGCCTCATACTCCTCGACTCAAAACATCTGTCACTGTAGTACTATGTGACTTTCTTTAATGACTTTGATCTTCTCCAGTACGTCTATCAGGTCAAATACAACATCTGAGTTTGCAGAAGATTTCATCCTTAGTTCCAAGCATAGTTCTGAAGCATATTAGGTGCTCAATAAATATTCAAGTGAATGAGTGAAAAATAAAAAAATTTGCTGTGCTAACATTCTCTGGATACCAGTGGCTTCACACAGCAATGGGGCATTCCCATTCCGGCGGGAGGCTCTGGCCTCCATCCTGTATCATCCCTGCCCCCAAATGGAGGCAGAGACTGCCTCTGCCATCTGGCAGGTTGTATGGTCCGTGCGGAGCAGGGAAGGAAATTAACAAATTTCCATAGCTCTTCCAGCTTCGTCTCGGAAGTGATGTATTTCACTTCCACTCACACTGCATTGGCTAAAGCAAGTGTCTAACCTCAAGGGGTTGGGAAGTGCGGTCCTCCAGTGCTGTAGCAGGGCTGCAGATGGGCCTGAAACAAGCTCTCAGAGTCTGCTGTCAGACTTGTGTGACCCACAGCCAGTGGCCTGGGGAGTCGGCTCTGCAAAGTTAGCCTTGCATCACCTCTCTATTGTTCTTAGAAACGTTATCATTTCCCCCTCCCTCCCTCTGTCCTCTTCCCTCCCTTCTTTCCCTCCCTCCCTCCCTCTTTCCTCCCTTCCTTTCTTTCTTCTCTTTCCTCCCTCCCTCCTTTTTTCCTTCCTTTCTTCTCTTTCCTTCTTCCCTCCCTCTCTTCCTCCCTCCCTCCCTCTCTCCTTCTTTCGTTTCTTTTCTTTCCTCCCTCCCTCCCTCCTTTTTTCCTTCCTTTCTTCTCTTTCCTTCTTCCCTCCCCCTCTTCCTTCCTCGCTCCCTTCCTTCCTCTAACACTTCCAGAACCTGCATTTGGGGCCAGACTGGAGGCTGAGCAGTCAGGATGCAAAAATGAGTAAGACATGGCCCTTACCTTCAAGAGGTCTGCCGACTAGTACCCATGGGGGTTTTCAATATTTTAAAAATCAAAGTGACTTTACGCTGTGAAAAATATAATTTTTAAATAGGTTTTTGCTTGTCAGGGTAGGGTTTTTAACTTACAGTTCTAGGAAACGTAGGGATCCATGGATGTGTTTTCGGAGGTCTCACATTTTCAAATTGAGAGATATTGGTCTCGTGGGATATTTACATGGAATCAAACACATGAAACAGAGTTCGATAGCGTCACTAAGACATGTTATGTATAAGGCCAAGGAAATAACTGAATCTGTCAGTGGGAGGTAAAGGCGGCTTTGCAAGGGACAGATGGTCTGAACTGAGCATCGAGGAATGAGGCAGGATTCCTGAGATGCTTTGTTGGAAGAGGAAGTATGTCTTAAAGCCGATGGCCGGATCTCTAACCTGCGATTTGCTGTTTTCTAACCACACGATGTGGAACAATTGTCTTAATCTCTGTAAGCCGAGGGTCCCTCTTCTCTAAGATGGGGGTGACCGTGTTCACTCTCCCGTGAGTGTGCCTAGCGCAGTGCCCCACCTGCACGACCTTCCCAGGACTAGCTCCGGAGGGAAGTGGGGGCCAAGTATGGAGAGTAGCCTGGGCAGTGGCACGCTTGGCATGGTTAGGAAAGTGGAAGTAGTTCAGCGTGAGCAGGGAGAGAGACTGCGAGCCCAGATGCCTCCAGGGGCCAGGCTGCTAAGTCTAGGAAACCAGGGGATAAAGATGGGGTGGGGGGCATGGCAGACTGGACAGCCTGGGAGTCCTTGAAAAGCATGCAGATTTAACTGCTTAACATATATGAGCAGGTAGAATGAATCATGACTTCAGGTCAGCTGTCGGTCCCATTACAACCAAACAATAAGGGTGTGCATGCATACACATACCTGTAGGAAATTGGGGTTGGCTTGGAGAAAGTGCAGGGATTATAATAGAAAGGGAAGCGAGATCCAAACTTTACTAATCTATTAAACATATTATCGGGGATCCAGGAGGTTGAGATCGGTGCTACAGAAAAGAGGATGTGAAGTCTCCCGATTCCAGGCTTTCCTGTCTGCCTTTGACTCTGGTCAAGATGAATGGAAGCCAGACCAGGGTCAAACAGCCTTGGAGGTTTCTGGGAGAGATTGAGAGGGCTATAAAGTTGGAAAGCAGAATAGATTCTACACCTGAATAGTCAATTAATGACTCTTTAATGATTGGAAAGGAGATAGGTACAAACTTCAAATCAATCTCAAGAATTAATCAAGCGAGGCAACAGGGCCTCGCGTCTCAGTAGCTACGCCAACAGGGTGTGGTTGACAGACGATCTTATTTTACTGCAAAACAAGAGATTCGTGTCTTCCTTCTCACGTGACATACGTGGAAAAGACTTAGCAGGTTTTCTGTCAAAGATATGAGATTGAGGACCTGGGAGAGAAGGAAGGTTGTGCTATAAAACCACAAAGAGAGGGAAGGCCTGTTCCTCCTCCAATGAGCCACATCTTCTAATAAAGAGGAAGGATCATGGGGAGAAAAATCAAGATCCAGGCAGCTGAGAAAATCTGGCCAGCAGGATCTCGTCTAAGGGTAAACAGAAGATGTCCTGGAATTTGTAACTCCACCACTGTGCCTTCTTTGTTTCTCAGAAGCCACTAATATTTTTTCCATTGTTCATGAAAATGTCCAGTCACATTAGCAATAGGTCTTATGCATCACAACCTCTGCTGACATATTCCTTTGGGGATACAAGCTGAAGACGCATGAAGCAGTTAATGGCATTTCTGGGTTGGAAATTGTGCATTCTGATTTTACATCCGTATCTTGCCCTGTACTCCAGTGTGTAGAGACGCTGGGCCACGTCCTTTAGCGCCTGTTCAAGGGCCGGGAACATAGCAGGTGTTTTATAAATGCTTGCGGAATAAATACATTTATTACATAAGAAATTCACAGTCAAAGTCCAAGTGTGTTTTGAGAGGTCAGGAAAGGGGATCCTGAATCAGAGCCGTTGTTTAAAATGTGCAGCCTGGCGGAGCAGTTAGGGACAAGGTACACAAGAGCTGGTGCCCAGTGTCTGTTGCTGGTTTCACCTCCTAAAACCTGTGTGAATGCAGGCAATAAGCTTAAGATGCCTGCCTCAGTTTCCTCATCTGTAGAATTGATGAAGACATTGTCATCTACTGCAGGAGGTTGATGTGAAGATTAGGAAAGTTAATCCACATAGAATCCATGGTGTGAACTCACTAGAATTCAACCATTATCATTTCTGGGGATGTCTTCCAGTAACATTCAACACGCTTATGTAAGCCTTCCGCGTGGATGTCTCCATTTTCATTGACGTGTCAGATACTAAGCTTGTTAATTTTGTAGGCTTCATTTCACTCATTAATTCTCAATGACCACAGTTTTCTGTGACTCAGTAGTCCAAAATGCATTCAGGAGCACCTGGGTGGCTCAGTCGGTTAAGCGTCCGACTTCAGCTCAGGTCATGATCTCATAGTTCGAGGGTTCAAGCCCCACATCAGGCTCTGTGCTGACAGCTAGCTCAGAGCCTGGAGTCTGTCTTCAGATTCTGTGTCTCCCTCTCTCTCTGACCCTCCCCTGCTCATGCTGTCTCTTTCTCTCTCTCAAAAATAAATAAGACTTAAAAAAAATTTTTTAAATAAATTCAAACTGCATTCCTACCTTAGGACCTTGGCACAAATGATCTCTTCTCTGAGAGGTGTTCTTAAAGGGCTCTGGGGAAAAGAACTATCCCTTTCTCTTCCCACCTGCTTTATTTTCCTTGGTGGCACTTTTCCTCATCTGAAGTATTTATTTGTTCTCCATCTCTGCCCCTGGAATGTGAACTCCATGAGGGGAAGAACCTGTCTTGTTAGCTGCTCTGTCCCCAAGGGTAAAATCAGAGCCTGGTATACCGTGGCACTATACAAATACTTAATGAATGACAATTTTTCTCTCTCCAGTTTATGCATGAGGACAAGTCTCACAGGGTGAAGCCACTTGACCACCATATATAAGCAAAAGGGACAGAATTAGAGGGGCGCCCAGTGACTCAGTTGGTTAAGCATCCAATTTCAGCTCAGGTCATGATCTTACAGTTTGTGGGTTTGAGCCCCGCATTGGGCTCTGTGCTGACAGCTCAGAGCCTGGAGCCTGCTTCAGATTCTGTGTCTCCCTGTCTCTGCCCCTCTTACAGTCTCTCTTCCTCTCAAAAATAAACAAACATTAAAAAAAATTTAGGGGATAGAATTAGAACTGACACTCATGATATAGAGGCCTGAGCTATCTCTACCACACCTTTGTGACTTAACATATTGGAAACTCCTGGTGAACGGGGACTGTTGCACAGCCCTTTTCCATAAGGAACAATGGTGAATTGCTAAAAAAAAAAAAAGGGGGATTGTAAAGACAAAATTAATGAAGTTGATGGTTGAAAATAATGACACAGTTACCTCCGTGCTTGGAATTAGCCAAGCTAGAGGTTAAGGATGTGGTCTTCTAGATTGCAAATCTGCCCAAGATTTCTGACTCCAGGCCACAAGTCTAGGGGTGGACCCTGAGGGCTGCTTTCACTTCAGACCAGCTGGTGACAGATTTAGCCATGACGACCCTCAGGGGAGATCATTCACTAGAATGACTTGCAGAACTGAGGATAGTGTTGTGCCCACCGTTATATGTTACAGCGGAAAGATCAGAAGCAGCCAAAGAGAGAGATCAATGTGTAGGCAGAATCAGGCAGGTGAGGGGGGGGGCGGGGTAGGGGTTCCAGATACTAAGCTTCTGTCCTCCTCAGACACCTTGTCCTTCTGACAGCAAGTGTGGCGATATGCTGTAGGATCACCAGTCTGGGAAGCTCACCCAGGCTTTGGTGTCGAGAGTTTCTATGGGGCTCCATTACTTGAGCATAACTGGGGGGACTGTCGGACACATGGTTAAACTCAGCATCTGGCCCTATTCCCTTCCCTGGAGGTCAAGGCTGGTATCACGTAACTCAAGGCCTGTAATCACATGGTGGGCCTTGGTAGTGGCTTAGCCAGCCCCACCCTGAGTCCATTGACTAACATAACCTACCTGTGGGCCCACCAGGAGTCACCTTGCTATGTGAATGGTCAAGGGCGGGCCACCATGTGCAACAAGGGTGTTCTGTTCACTTGGGAAATTCCAAGGGCCTAGAGGTTACCTCCCAGAATTGAGGTCAAAAATCAGACCCCTCTCTGGAGGCCAAGTTCCTTAGTCCACAACCCGTCTCTCCAACTTTTTTTTAAATTTTTTTATGTAGGTATTTTTTGAGAGAGGACAGAGTGTGATCGGGGAAGGAGCAGTGATGAGCCTGAGAAACTCTGGGATGGAGATTAGCACAGACATGCAAGGATTGCCTAGAACAAACAGGGAGCAAGCAGATTTCACCTCTAACGTGCTGTCTTGCTCCTGCGAACGCGGGAACTCTGATGAAGCTATTGCTATGCACAGAATCTCCCTACAGATGTGGTTGTCAGGTCAGGCCCCAAATACCCAATTCTGTCTGTCCAGACATGATGGAGACCAGAGTAACATACAGGCATGAATACCACTATTGTATACAGATCATTTTATTTTATTTAAAAACAATTTTTTTGAGAGAGAGAGAAAGACGGAGAGGCAGAGAGAGAGAGGGAGACACAGAATCTGAAGTAGGCTTCAGGCTCCGAGCTATCAGCACAGAACCGTGCGCGGAGCTTGAACCCAAGAACCATGAGATCATGACCTTAGCTAATGTCAAATGCTTAACTGAGTCACCCAGGCATTCCTGTGCAGATCATTTTAGAAGCTATGCGGGCAGGGCATTAGATAGCATTGAACCACATAAAGAAGATGTGAGATAGACACACACACACATATATACACACAAAATGGAATACTCAGCCATAAAAAAGAGTGAAATCTTGTCATTTGCAATGACATGGATGGATCCAGAGGATGTAATGCTCAATGAAATAAGTCAGTCAGAGAAAGACAGATACCATAGGTTTCACTCATATGTGAAGTTTAAGAAACAAAACAAATGAGCAAGGAAAAAAAATAGAGAGACAAACTGAGAAACAGACTCTTAACTATAGAGAACATATGATGGTCAGCAGAGAGGCGGTGGGGGATGGGTGAAGTAGGTGCAGGGGATGAAGAGCGCACATCCTCATGAGCACTGAATCATGTCTAGGGTTGTTGAATTGCTACATTGTAGCCCAACACTAATATGTTAACTATACTGAAATTAAAACCTTATTTACTTTAAAAAATTTTTAATGTTTATTTGAGAAAGAACAAGACAGTGCATGAGCAGGGGAGGGGCAGAGAGAGAGGGAGACACAGAATCTGAAGCAGGCTGCAGGCTCCAAACTTTCAGCACAGAGCCTGACCTGGGGCTCGAACCCACGAACCGTGAGATCATGACCTGAGCTGAAGTCGAACACTTAATCAACTGAGCCACCCAGGCGCCCCTGGAATTAAAATTTTTAAAAATAACATTGAATGGATCAAGAAGATGTGGTATATATATTCAATGGAGTACTATATGGCAATGGGGAAGAATGAAATATGGCCATTTGTAGCAAAGTGGATGGACCTTGAGGGTGTTACGCTAAGCGAAATAAATCAGGCAGAGAAGGACAGATATCCTATGTTTGCACTCATAGGTCTAACAGGAGAGACCTGGCAGGGGACCATGGGGAGAGGAAGGGGGAAATAGGGCGGAGAAGAGTGAGGGACACAGATCAGGGCAGACTACTAAATACTGAAAACAAACCATGGACTGAACGGGGAGGGGGAGGGAAGGAGGGGGGTGATGGTCATGGTGGGGGGCACTTGTGGGGAGAAGCACTGGGTGTTATGTGGAAACCAATTTGACAATAAACTATTAAAAATAAATAAAAATAACATTGAATCCTGTAATTAGGAAGGTAGTCACATTTACTTCCATTTTGTCCAGTTATGCCAAGAAGAGTGTCTCAGTTTGGACCTAGCCTGTTATGAGTTTCCCTCCGTGGGTTTCATAAAGAGATACTGCATCTTGCCTTTGGACCCTTCTTCCACAATATCTACATGAAATTTTCCAGTGTGCTCTCTTTCTGTTTCTGATCTGTTTGTGCTTACCATCTATTTTTGGCAAATGATACCATTTATATCAAGTTTCCTTGTAATTTCTCTCAGGGAACATAAGTTCCAATTTAAAAGAAAACTTTTTATGTAAAAGTCATTCCATGTGCAGAAAATATTAAGTTAATGTGTTAGAAACTTCCAGTGCTTACTCCTATCTGGGCCTCCAAGAGGATGGTACGTCCCATTTTCCTTACAGTTAGATAAGGTCTTGTCGTTGGTCTTGGCCAGGAGGGAAGCTAAGGCCAGGGAGAGTCTGTGAGCTCCCAGCTTTCTATGACTCACCACAATCAATTTATTTATTTATTTATTTTGAAAAAGAGAGAAAGCAGGACAGGGGCAGATAGAGAGGGAGAGAGAAAGAATCCTAAGCAGACTCTGCACTGGCAGTGAGGAGACCCATACGGGGCTCAAACTCATGAACCGTGAGATCATAACCGACCTGAAACCAAGAGTCGAACGCAAAACTGACATAGTCACCCAGGTGCCCCTGTAGTTTATTTTCAATACGATAACCCATCTCCATTACCATGGGTCCACCTGTCTGTGTCGCCCACCTAGTTCTTGCAGTCATGTGACTTTGCAACCCCCGTTGCACACTGTAACCTTGGATTTCCTCAGATGGATGCTAAGACTTCTTCCAGCCTTTTAACAAAGGGTTGAAAACATCATGTTCCAAACCTGTGGATAAGAGCTGCCAGTGACTCAAGTTTTCTTTCTCATCTGCTCACCCCTCAATCTTGTCCTCAATCCCTGCTTCTAATTTTTATTTATTTATTTATTTTGAGAGATAGAGAGAGACAGTGTGAGCAGGGGAAGGGAAGGGTCAGAGAGAGAGGGAGACACAGAATCTGAAGCAGACTCCAGGCTCTGAGCTAACTGTCAGCACAGAGCCCGATGCGGGGCTCAAACCCACAAACCACTAGGTCATGACCTGAGCTGAAGTCAGACGCTCAACCGACTGAGCCACCCAGGCGCCCCCTCAATCCTTACTTCTAAAAGGCGATAGGAATGTCCAAACAGGAAGATTCAGGGATCCTGTGGTCGTGGGACTCCTAGACCCTGAGTAGCAACATCGGTTTACCAGGAAGGACACCATCATTTCGTATTTTTGTATCCTAATAATTCTGGTCTCCACATTCATCCATTACATATGCAAAAGAAAAAATGGTAATGTGCTGGTATCTTAATGCTTATAAGCATATGATATCCTTATTAAACTAAGGGCCTCTTTTTTTTTTTCATCCATAATTGAATGGTTTACCTTATTATTGCTTTATGGTAACAACTCTGCATCTCCATGTTCCTACAGGGTGCCTGATTTTAACGGGAGGGCACTCGGAATCAGGAGGGCTGGCTGCACTAATTGCCTTCATTACAGGAGCAGCTAGCATTTCTGGCCACACGGTGATAGATGTTCCCCGGGGTGCAGTGAAAACAAAGCCAGGGTGGCAGGGATCCCCCTGGCTCCTGGACACACAGCGTGATCGAGGGGGTCTCTGATCTCCACAGTGTAACCTTTCTCCCCCCATGATGACAGGTTGAGCATTAACTTGGATCGAGGCTATTTATATGTTTGTACCTTTAATCCGGGTTTGGTGGGCTTTTTTTTTTTTTTTGGCAGTTTTCAGCGAGATGGGGACTCCATGCCTGTCCAAGGCGTTCGGTGCAAATCAGCTGAGACAGAGAGTAATCAAGATTTATGATCCTCTTCCTGACGCCTATCGCAATCCCGGCAGCCACAGCTCACCAGCTGTATCCCAGCTGTCCCCAGCCGGACTGACACCACTTCCCTGTCATTCCAGCCAGTGATTCAGTGGCCAGCTTAAAGACTGTCCACACACTTCTGGC
This sequence comes from Helogale parvula, assembly GCA_004023845.1. Taxonomy (NCBI): domain Eukaryota; kingdom Metazoa; phylum Chordata; class Mammalia; order Carnivora; family Herpestidae; genus Helogale; species Helogale parvula. Next base: position 184,053 of record PJEM01001128.1, read on the forward strand.
ATTCCAGATAACAGCTGTGCAGTCTCTGGGCCCCCCGCCCCTATCACCCCTGCACCCTGCCTCCTGGCATGCCCTCTTCCCACCAGTCTTGCCTTCCAAAGGCTGTAGATGCCTGAAGGCCGGGATGTGGAGAACTTTCTAGAAGGGGCATCAAGCCCAGACGTCACTTTTGACTATTTGACTATTTTTAGTGGAATCAAGGTGATGACTTGAGTTAAACTAGGATTCCTTTATGTACTTGATCTTGGCTGGAGTGGAGAGTGAATGCAAAAAAAGAGGGTCTGAGGCTACACAGCCTTTGCTTCTGTTTAAGGACAGGGCCCTCAGGATTATGATATGAACTGAGACCTCGGCACCCTGTACTGTGTCCCTCCTACTCCCGCCAGCAGTCAAGGTCTTAAGGCAGTGGGACATTTACACTAATCCCACAGCCAACCTAGCGCCAGTCAGAAAATACAACTGGGAGGCCTCAGAATGAGGCTTTGCATTTCTGACACTTGAGCGTGTATCAGAATTATCTGGAGGGCTTGAGAATCACAGGTTGCTGGCACCAGCCCCAGAATTCCAGGTCTAGGTTGGGACCCAGTGAATTGATTTCAGAGGGGCTCCCAGGTGCTGCTGAGGCAGCTGCCCTGGGGACCACACTTTGAGAACCCCCAATGTAGCGGGTATAAGTCTGTTGTTCAAAATGTGGTCCCCAGACCAGCAGTGTCAGCAGGGAACCTTGGGCCCCCCATCTCAGACCTGCTGAGCCAGACTGTGCCCTTAGCTGGATTTTCAGACCATCTGTGCGCACATTCATGGGTGAGAAGCTCTGGGTAAGAATCCAGAGCCTGGAGTCCATATCACCTAGGTTCAAATCCAGTCTCCACCCTTCTTAGTTTTGTGATCTTTGGTGAATTAATTAATCTATCCATGCCTCAGTTTCTACATTCGTAAAATGGGGATGGCGAAGATGGCCCTTGCCTCCTAAAGGAACAGATGTGTTAATATGCATAGAGCATTTGCAACAGTGCTTAGGACCTTGCAAGCGCTCATTAAATGTGATGGCTAGCATTCATTTGAGGGTTTGGTGCTTTCAGAAGTCAAAGGGGAGAGCTTGTGGAAGGATTTGAATATCCATCAGGTACACTTCTTGGAATTATTACAAACTCACACATTTATGTTTATAAGTTTAATATCAGGAGAAATACTGTAGGTGCATGGGCTGGTTCTGTCTGGCAAATTTCTATTGTTCTCTATGGCAATTTTTTAAAAATGTTGCCAGCTTTTTTTTAAACTTTAATTATTTATTTTGAAAGATAGAGAGAGGGAAGGAAGGGGAGAGAGAGTGAAAGAGAGAATCCAAAGCAGGCTCTACACTGAGAGCCTGACATGGGGCTCGAATTTGTGAACTGTGAGATCACGACCTGAGCCGAAATCGAGTCCACGTGTAACAGACTGAGCCACCCAGGCACCTCAGAAGTTGCCAGCTTGTAAATACGGGGAGTTTTTACCTAAATATCTGGATTCTCAGCCTCCTTGGGAAGGTTGAGGCAGCCAGTCACAGCGGGTCTGTGTCCTTGCTGCGTAGAGCAGTGGCCAGCTGGGGGTGGGTAGCAGACTCCGTCATCAGATGGGGGGGATGGCCATTCTTCCCCGCTTGCCTCTGACCTCACCACTCCCTGTGGTCTCACACACAACCCGGTTTATTTGTTTACATTACCTGCCTCACCGCTATAGACCTTGAGCAATCTCTGCACCTGATAATGCTCAGCAGTGCCTGAGGTCCAGGGCCTCCCATGGATGTTCTCTCCTCAGTGCAACTGTGGATACTCGCCTTGTGGATGAATCTCGGTTATGGCCAAGAAGCCCAAATCCAGGGGCTCAGCTGGTTCAGTGTCCAACTTCGGCTCAGGTCATGATCTCATGGTCCGTGGGTTCAAGACCCGCGTCAGGATCTGTGCTGACCGCTGGGAGCCTGGAGCCTGCTTCGGATTCTGTGTCTCCCTCTCTCTGTGTTCCTCCCCTGCTCGTGCTCTCTCTATCAAAATGAAAATTAACATTAATAATAACATAACAATAATAAAGAAGACAAAATTCAAAACTGTCAGTGGGGGGCGGGTGTCTAATTGCCATATTCTTTATCTATCCTTCCTACGGGATGGACACTGCGCTCTGGAGGAGGGGACGTGTTCACAATGCCAGCCCTCAAAGGCTGGGGTCAGCGCACATTTTCCAGGAAAGGGCAGAGAGTAATTATTTTTAGGTCTGGGGGCCCAAGAGGCTACTGGTCTACCCCTTGTAGCAGAAAACTACATTCACAAACACGGCTGAATGGGCAGTCACTATGTGACAGATGGCAGGTCAGATCTGGCCCGTGGACCTTACTTAGTTTGTCGGTCCTGATCAGAGTCACTGTTGGCATAGTTCTCTCCATTCCGTGAAAATGCCTTTTAAATAATTGCAGTCATTTCAGTGTAGGTGTCACTTGGCATTTTCCCCCTTCCTTGACATCATTTCATTTCTCAAGTTTTTTCCCATGTTTTAAAAACATTCAGTGATTTTCACTGTTAATGGCTGCAGATTGGGCTGTATTAATGTTCCATTTATTCGCCTGTTTCCGCTGAAAGACTGTATGTCCGGGGATCATATATATGGCAATTGTCCACATATGTATATGTTTTTTCCTCGCCCCACGCATTGGCAGAGCTGGTGTGATAAGAGGGGATGTATTTAAATGGACAAAAAGAACAGAATTTAACAAAAAACAATTTCGATTGCACTGAAAACTCCAGTATTCATAAAGAAGCTATTTTGCCTGGTCATCCCTGTATTACAATGGAGTAGAATGAACTTGAGGTGTGTAGTCAGACACATAGAACTCCACACCTTGGCTCTGGCTCTTACAAGTCCTGTGGCCTCAGCAAGGTGTCCAGCCCGAGTCTCTTGTGTCCCCATCTGAAAATGCTCTCCCTACGAGGTTGTTATTGGTAGTAGGGACGATGTACAGAAAGCATCGGGGAGACTATGTTCCAGGAGCTACCTGTAGATGAGATCACTGGTTATGATCATAGATCATTCACTGGCATCACATCCGTCTTCGCTTTAGAGCCGGACACCTCTGGACGCCTGGTTCACTCAGTCAGTTAATCGTCTGTCTCTTGATCTCAGCTCAGGTCTTGATCTCACAGTCATGAGTTCAAGCCCCACTGTGGGCTCTGTGCTGGGCCTGGATCCTATTTAAAAAAAAAAACAACAGAACAAAACTGTGACACCAGTCACATGTAAGAAGAGTGCCCTAGATCCATGTCGTTTGCTTTTCCTTTAGCTTTTATTTTTTAAACAAGTCTTGCTTCACATTGTGCTTCATCATTTAGAGAACACTTTCAATACTCTTTAATTAATCTCCACAAAAATTCTAGCCTTAGCCAAATTGTAAATAAATGTAATCGAGTGTAGGCCATGAGTCAAGTGCAGCATCCCTGTCTTTGATAGGTAAACCAAAAGCCTGATTAACTAAAAGATCTGTTTAGAGTTGCATGGTCAGCTAAGAAAGAGCTCGCTTGTAGGATATGACTTGTTTTTGTTTTATGTAGTCCGCTGCCATTCTATGTGTTGTAAAGTTAATCATGGGTAAGGCTCCCATTTTATTTTAATTTTATTTTATTTAAAAGTTTATTTATTTTTGAGAGAGCAGGGGAGGGGCAAAGGGAGAGAGAGGGAGACAGAATCCCAAGCAGGCTCCATGCTGTCAGCACACAGCCCATTGTGAAGCTCAAACTCACAAACCATGAGATCATGACCTGAGCTGAAATGAAGAATTGGATGCTTAGCCCACTGGAGCCAGCCAGGCGCCCCTCCAATTTTACCTTTTTTTTTAACCTAATTCCATCCTATCCCGTCCAGACCATGGGACACATGTTTTTATTTTATAGATTTGCAGAGAATTAAAATTACACTCCTAAGTCATCTCTTCCATAGGAGATGAGTGGTTTTTTATTTTTTAATGAAAAAGACCAAATTTTTCCAATGAGGAAGTACTGTCACATCACCTGATGGTAAGATTGATCCCGGTTATGACTGCAGCATTTCCTCAGCACCCTCCTATCTGTTATTTCATTCTTAACCCTGGGTCCCACATCTGATATCCAGAATGCTCTTGAGAGGAACCTCCATACTGATTTCCACAGTGGCTGCACCAGTTTGCCATCCCCCCAGAAGGGCAAGGGGGTTCCTGTTTCTCCGCATCCACTCCAGCACCTGTTGTTTATGTTGTTGATTTTAACCATTCTGATGGGTGTGAGGTGGTATCTCATTGTGGTTTTGATTTGCATTTCCCTGATGATGAGCGATGTTGATCATCTTTTCATTTGTCTGTTGGCCATCAGGATGTCTTCTTTAGAGAACTGTCTGTTCATGTCTTCTGCCCATTTCTTAACTGGATTATTTGTTTGGGGGAGTGTTCACTTGTATAAGTTCATTATATATTTTGGATACTAACCCTTTATTGGATATATCATTTGAAAATATCTTCTCCCATTCCATAGGTTGCCTTCTAGGTTTTTATTATTGTTTCCTTTGTTGTGCAGAAGTGTTTTGGGTTTTTTTTTTTTGTTTTGTTTTGGTTTTTTTTGTATTTTGATGTGGTGCCAATAGCTTATTTTTGCTTTGCTCAGGAGACGTATCCAGGAAAATGTTGTTACAGTCAGTGTCAGAGAAATTATAGTCTATGTTCTCTTCTAGAATTTTTATGGTTTCAGGTCTCTAATTGGCTGGTGATGTGCTATTGGCTCTTTAAAATTTTTTTTAATGTTTATTTATATTTGAGAGAGAGAGACAGAGAGAGACAGAGACAGAGACAGAACACAAGCAGGGGAGGAGCAGAAAGAGAGGGAGGCAGAATCCAAAGCAGGTTCCAGACTCTGAGCTGTCAGCCCAGAGCCCACCACAGGGCTCAGACCCATGAGCTGTGAGATCATGACCTAAGCTGAAGTCGGATGCTTAACCAACTGAGCCACCGGGTGCCCCCGCCTTTGGCTCTTTAATTTCTAGCCAGCAAAGACGGGGTGGTGAAGTGGACTATTTGGCAAGAGTTAAAGGCTGAGATTGGCTACTGCCTCCACCACATAAATTGATGTCACATAGTAGCATGGGCACTAGCAGGCAATTAAGTTTCCCAAGTAACAGAAGGCTTAGAAATGACATCTTTTGTTGATAAACCTGCCCCATTTCTCCTTACGCTGATCGCCAGGACCAATTCTTTGATTTCAAAAGCCAATAGACAAGAGCTTCATCATAAAGCATGCTTTTAGCTACAAATAACCAAGAGCTCTGATTCCATTAGTTTACACAATAAGGGCAATTTATTATTGTACATAATGAGAAGCTTGGAAAATAGGGTGGCTTCAAGGCTGGGTAATTCAGGAGCTCAGTGATGTCACTGTGATCTGGGTACTCTTGTCTTTCTCCTCTGCTGTTGTGATATGTCAGTCTTCTATACAGGCTAGTTTTTCTTCATGGTTATGAAGTATATACGGCATTCATGGGCATCCCATCCAGAATCAACTCTGTTCAGAAGACCAAGGATAGGAAAATAAGATATGACATCACTTTCTGGGGCCCTTCTTTTTTTTTTTTTTTAATCAGACAGGAGACCATTTTTTATCAGACAGGAGACCTTTCTCAAGCTTCCCCACCCCCTGTCCCCACCACTGGATTTCTGCTCAAGTCTGTTCTCCAGAATTGGGCCACATATCCACCGGCATGAATCACTGGCCAAAGAAAGGGGATCATCACGATTATTCTAGACTAATCAAATGTGTCTTGAAAGTCAGATATGGAAAACGGGCACTGGTGCTCAAGGCCTTCAAAGAAGGAGTTTCCAGAACCTTCTGCCACAGGGCAAAGGGGAGGGTAGATGTCGTCCCAGGTCATGTGCATGCATCTGTGGGCTAAGCATTTGGAACTTATCCAGCTTTAGTCGTAAGTTAATGCCTCCATCATTGTTTAAGGTGCTTCTGCCTATAGACATCTAGTGCCTACATCTTAACCATAGATCTTTCAAGAATTAAAAAAAAATACCTGTTTTAATTTCAAAAGCAAAATCTAAAATACAATATATTTTGCCTTTCAAAAGTGAAAGTAAATCTCTGACTTTGGGTGATGGCTTTGGAAGACAGCCTTACTGTGCAGAAACTGGAGAGAGCTCCGTTCATAAGGAATAGCAACTGCTCTCACTGGCCGTGGAGCTGCTTACTATTCAGTCTTAACAGCCCAGCTTAAGATTTCCTCTTCCAGGAGGCCTTCCTTGATTCACCTAGTCTGGATTCCCGACTCCAGGTTCTTTGTGAACATTGTCTGCTCTGCTATGAAATTATTCACATCCCCATTTCCATCCTCCTGATTGAGGGGTCTGTGAGCTCCTTTCCATTTGGGCCTCTGTCTCATTCCAGAACTGTGGCACACATCAGCACATAGGAAGTATGGCGTAGTATTTCTTTCTGTGGACTGCGTGAATGAGTTAACTGAATGAGCCATACTAGGGACTCGATGAGAACTTTACCAGCACCATCTCTCATTGTTAACATTCCCTATGCTCACTGCCAATGTGCTAGCCACAACCCTACGAAGTAGATGTTGCTTTATGGTCATGACAGAGAAACTGAGGCTTAGGGGAGATTTAGTGCTTGCTGGAGTTGATGCACCTGGACACAGCCAGCAGGGGCTGGACCTAAACTCCGTTATGCTGTCTCCATGCACGTGTAAGGAGACGCCTGGCTGTGCTGTGTCACACAGGGAAAAATGACCTGGACAGTCAGGAGTCTCCCTGTGTTTGTTCTGAATGGACTAAAGAGGGTAAAAGAGTGTGTGGAATCATCTTGAAAAGTGTGATAATTAAATAGAAAATGTGATTGCCATGGATGGCTGTGCTTAGTTGCCGACAAGAGAAGCTTCTCTGCTCATTGGATGCAGCATGATGGCCTGGTGACCGAGTCAGCCCCAGGACGGGCTTGACCCGGCAGCAAGAAGAGTTGGTTAAAAAGCTTCAGTTGCCCGGACGCTGCACTTGGGCATCCTCTCTGGGCTTTGGGAAGGTGGTCATGGCCTGAGACAGTTGTCGACCTGTGTATTAACTCCATCTCTGAGCACATGCCTAACTTGTCCATCTAAGCCAGAAGCCCTGAGCTCCAGGCAGGAGGCAGAGGGGCAGAGCGCATCCCAAGTTATGAAAAGTCTCTAGACCTAATTTTCTGCCTAAATGTGAGGCTAACAATGCCGTTTAAAGACATGCTTCTCCACGAACAAGCATGGGTTCCATGAGGTAGGGTTTGCCTGCTTTGTTCATTGCTGCATCCCTCCAACAGTGCTTAATGCACAGCAACTGCAAAATAAATGTTAGGGAAAGGATTGTTGAGAGAAGGAAATAATGTGATTTATGCAAAGTCAGGGGCAATGGATAGTATCCAGGCAGGTGGGTGGGAACACTGTGGACCCAGCCAGTGGCTCTCTTCAGAGCAGGATTGCCTGTCCATGCTGCCTTCCCAGGCATGCTGCTGGGATTGGGTTAGTGGGACCTGATGCAGCCAGGAGGAGATGAGAGACCCAGGAGCACGGACAGTTGCAGTAGCCCTAGGGGAAAGAGATGGCCGCAGATCATTGGGCAGCCCCCACCTCCTCTGGCAGAGTCGAGGCTTCCCCTCATCTCTGAGTTAGCTTAGTTAGTTAGTTAGAGTTAGTTAGTATGGGCTTCACTTGCCTGAAGGAAGACATTGGCACTCCAGCCAGGAAGGGGCCAGACACACCACATAAGGGCCAGTTCTGATTATCATTGCATCTATTCTGACCAGGCAGAGAAGAGCAAATTGGTCCCAGGTTAAAAAACTGAAAGGGAAGAACGATCATTGAGAAAGCCTGTCAATAGGGGGTCTGGCCTGCTTCCCCAGCAGTACAGCCCAACGGACAGAGTGAGGAGTGGCTTTCGCCCTGACTTAGATTTTGGCCACAAGGATCATGTCTTCTTAATACACTGGGAGCAAGAGGCTTATAGCTCAGGTGTCTTCACACTCACTGACGGGTGAATAGCAGGTGAGACTGGCTCATTAAGACCTTGAAGTGAGGCTGGGAAGTTGAGTGGAAGGAACATCGCCACGGGCTGGGGTGGGGCTGGATTCTGAGGCACGGTCCACTGCTTGGAGGCTAAGCCACTACAGCCTCTCTGAGTCTCGTCCTCAACCCTCTGAACAAGCTAGTAAGAATCTTGACATGCAGTGAGGACTATGTGGTCTGAGAGAAGCAAAAGACCAGTAGGGTCTCCACACCCATCCCCCACAGTCTAGAATTCCAGAATCTGGCTTCAGATTTCAGCTCTGGGTGATCCCAGGAAAGACAGTAGGAACTGCAATAAATGATTGAGAGGGTCTCACCCTTGACGGCCTCTTCTCCAGAATCTTTCTGGAGCCCTTCTTGTCTTATGCTGGTTTCCATGGGTTCAGGGAGACAGGCCCATGGACACCATGATATCATGGCCAAGACTCTGGGGGCTCAAAATGCAGATGCCCTCCCAGTAGGCAGCCCCTCAGGGTGATGGATGCATGACATCTTCAGCATCCGCCACCTAAGCTTGTCACTGCTCCCTAGGTTTGTTATCCATGGTGGAGTCACCCAACACACATTCACTGAGCCCACTTTGTACCAGGTCTTTGCTGGACCAAAAACTCAAGAAGTGTGAGTCATGGAGCCTGCTCTTATCCTAGGGGCCACATAGACTGTCCCAATAGTACACCTTGCCCCAGACCTCTCAGTAGTAACTTCAAATTACCTTGCTCCCCATCCCTCATGGCCTCCAGGCTGCTCAGTGCTCTGGACCCTTGTCCCCAGGCCTTAATGTGTAATCCATGAGGAAGTTCCATGAGGTGGGACATGGAATGTGTCAACAGCCTAGAGTAAGGGTTTCAGAAGCCAGATGCCTGGTGTTTATGTCAGGAAAACAATAAAACAGATAGAGTTTGGGGTACCTGGGTGGCTCAGTTGATTAAGCACCTTTTGGCTCAGGTCATGATCTCGCAGTTCCTGTCTTTGAGCCCCGCATCATGCTTTGTGCTGACAGCTCAGAGCCTAGAGCCTGTTTTGGATTCTGTGTCTCCCTCTCTCTCTGTACTTCCCCTGCTTTCACTCTCTCTCTCTCTCTCTCTCTCTCTCTCTCAAAAATAAATAAAACATTAAAACAAAATGATAGAGTTAGCCTCATCATCTGCCCTGATCTCTTTGACCATCTCTATGCAAGACATATAATTATGCCATGAAAAATAGTTAACAAACTCAAAATACCATCTGTAGAAATTAGTTGTGGTGAAGATTGGGTTTAGGCTGAAACAAGTCCCAGGTGGATGCGTTTTGAGAGGGAGGAAATCCAACAGCATAAGTGCAAGATGGAGAGTTGTTGAGGTGAACCTAGAAGGGGGCAACCGTGAGGTGGGTCTCTGGCTCTTCTCTCCTTGATACTATGCGCATCTTTGTTTTCTGCATGGACTTCAAGTTTGTGTATCCAACCTATCTCTAGTGCTCCATGTTTGTTTATCCCATTGCCTCTTGGCTCCTCCTCTTAGGTGGTACAAAATATTCCAAATGGAAGCCAAGGCCTCCATGAATCCCTTTCAGATTTCCACCCCATTGGTGAAAGCCATGGGTACCCATTCACCTTAGAAAGCACAGACTTAGGAATCCTTCATGACATTTCTTTCTCCTTAAATCCCTCATAGCCAATACATGACCGTCTGTTGATTGAATTCCTAAAAGTCGCTTAAATTGGTCTGCCTCTTCTACCAGTATTCTAGTCTAGACTGCGATCTTCTTTCCTCGAATCTATCAACAGTCTTCCAGCTGGTCTTCTTATATGTGGTCTCTTCCTACACGGCATCCAGGGGTTTTTTTCCCAAACACACATCAAATCACATCATCCTGCCATTGGACCTGTTCATATAGGTACATACGAAAACTCTTGAATGACGGATCCATGCTCATATGATAAAGATAAAGCCATGGACCTGGAGGCAGAGTCAGCTTCCCCCCACCCCACCCTGCATGGAACACAGGACCTGAGAGTGCATGACAGGTCCTTTCTCAAGGCCAAATATGAAGGTGTTACGAGCACAAGAGGAAGCGGATGCCAGTCAGGTAAAGATGGCAGATGTCTGCCCTGAGGGTCGTCTCTCGAAGGAGAGTTTTTCAAGAAAGGGCTCTACAAGGGATTAACAGGGGGTCCAAGACCCTATGCAGATGAAATGAGCTATTGATTTCAGTAAAACACAAAGAGGCCCAGTTGGGGTTAGGGTAGAGCTACAGCTGTATAGAATTTGAGTACATATATCAAGTTCATGGCAGCCCCATGATGATCCCACGAGCTGGTGAAGTCAAGGTACCTCACATGCATCCTCCTGCTGAGATATTTCAGTTCATGTAGTTAAACAGGACTGGGCTGGGGCTGACCAGAATCGGGCATGGCAGGGCCCTGCCACACCCCTGCCGGTTTCCCCATGCTCGAGAACCATCTGCTCTGTGATGTCTTCTAGAATTGAACTGGGGCTGGATGTCACACACACACTACCCAATGTGTAACTCCTGGGAATCATTAGCAAGTGTTCAGTCTTGACGGAAAATAGCTTCTCAGCCCATCTGGCCTCCTGGCGTCTTTCTCATCCATCTACCTTGAATTTTTCTGCCTCCTTCTTGATGTTCAGTTTGTCCTTCACACTGGATGCCTCTAGTGAAGCCACTGTTGGAAGAGTTGGAGAAGAAGGCAAAGCCAGATGTGGTTTTTAACCTCACAGTTCATCTTCCATGTCTCTCCAAAGACGTTTTTAAAAAGCCTCTCTTCTGTCTCCAGAGCCCCATTTTTCAAATGTGATGTAGAGAAGTCTTCATAACATGGCCCACATCTTCTGGGATTTCTCAGTTTTTGGCATAGGAATGTCTATAAACAGGACAAACTTAAAAAGAATGTACTGGGGCAAGCTCATGGATTGGAAGGGATAGCTAAGCAAAGAAGTTCTGGAAAGAACGGGGAGCAGAAGACCTCTAGTAATCCAGAGAATAGGAAGTAAGGGACCAACTTTTAAGAATCTTGTGGCCAATGCACATCAGCTCCAAGACGTTTCCTTCAGCCCTTCCATTCATGATTCACATTCCTAGGAATTCCTCCACTTCATTTTTATGGCTTCTTGGTAAGGATACCAATCAAGGCATCCCATGTCCTTTGGGTGAAGAGGAGTGACCAGTGCTTAGCCAGCTTGGTTAAGAAGGGCAGTCCCATTCTGACCCCATGCAAGAGACAACCTTGCTCGGGGCCATACGTCCTGCAGTCCTACCACATGTCTTCCCAAGGGACAGAGAGACTCCAGGTCAAGGACACTTTCCTACCTCAACCTGCCCTCTCCAGTCTAGACCATTCTCTTGGTAATGGAAACCTTGGACTTGCCTGACTCAGTGGCTTCTTCCCCAAGTCTTTCCTCCCCGAGGCAGATTGTAAAACAAAACCAGAAGGGACCTTCATGCAGTTGTCCATAATTTTCAATGTGCAAGTTATTATGTACTCATGTATGTGTGAAAGCCATTCACAGTGAGGGGCAGAGCTGGGTGGGGGGGCTGGTAGGAACAGAAGTGAGGACAGGCTGAGGGTAGGAAGTCAGGAGCCAGCTGTCCCCAGGCTGTCACATTTTGGCAATGACATCTGAGAAGTCAGAGAATTCTAAATTTGAACTTGGCCTTCCAGATCGTTACAAAGATAGGAGGGTACTGCATATTTTATAGAATAGCTTGTGAAATTGCTTTCTAATTTTCAAATACCTGGGCAAGTGTCTTAGGATTCTCTGTCTGTGCTCTTACCCCGGGTCCTGCAATGTTACAGGAAGGTCTTTCGAAGACATCAGGGCCCCCATGATGTCCACAGACCGCTGAGATTCTGTTTTCCCACACCTGTGTCTGAGAGCCCACCCCCACATAGTCACCCGGTCCTCAGTGTGTCCTGCAAATGCAGGAGCCTCCAAACTGGTGCCCTCACTTCCACTCTAGCCCCCTGAAGTCTGCTTCATAGAGCAGCCAGAGGGATCTTTTCAAACATAACAGATGACACCACTTCTCGGTTCAAAAGCCTCCAGCGACCTTCATCTCTCTCAGAGGAAAAGCCAAAGTCCTTTTCATATTTCACAAAGGTTTATACGACCGATGTGTCCCAGCCCCCGTCACTCCCAACCCACGGTCCTGTGGCTAATGTGGTCCCACCATTTCCCTGGCTGTCACTGGGCCATGTCAAGCCCTCAGCCCTGCCACAGGTTCTCGGCACCTCTGCTCTCATGCCCGGAATGTTCTTCCTGGCTGTCCCCGAGTCCGGTTCAGCTCCTTCCGCTCTCTGTTCCCCTCTGGTGGCCCTAACTGCAGGAAGGGGTCTTATTCCCACCGCATGTCCTGACCCCTTCCCTGCATTATTCTCCTGCTGGGGCCCATCTTCACACTCTGTATTTGCAGGGTGCTGTCTAGACAGACCAGCAGAGAAGTACCTCGAAGCCCGGTACCTTTGTCTATTCCCTGCTGTAGCCCTAGCACCTGGAACATTCCAGAAGGAGGTGCTCCACACATGTTTGTAGAGTAAATGAAGACGCAGAAGCATGCTCCTGAGTCCCTGCTCCTGTTTCTGGGATGCCAGCCTCCTCTTCTCTAGCAGCGTTTCCTTCAAGCGCTAGCTCAGGGATCCCTTATCTCCCCTTCATCCCACCCCGGCAAAATTACTCCTGGCACCACCATCCTACTTTACCCACACTTCTCTAATAACACTCAACATATTAAATTACTGCTCTTTTTTTCCCCCTAAAAATGTGCGTAAGAAGTACATGAAGGCATTCAAACTATTAAATGTTCACACAATATAGAGGAATGAAAGATGTTCTCATACCCAGCTCTGAATACCCAACTTTTGCTTCCCCGAAGTCATCTTGTGGGCTTTGTGGGTAAGGCAGCTGAGTTTCACATGCGTTACATGGTCTGCCCAAGCACGCTCCACTGTGGGGAGGTGAGAACGATGAAGCACATTCTTTTCAGCCTGGTCCCGAACCACCTGTGATCTCCTTTACATCTTAGCTGTATATCAGAGTCACATGGACAGCCTCTTTTCAAAAATTATTATTATATTTATTTTGAGAGAGAGAGAGCTCGTGTGCAAGAGCATGGGAGGGGCAGAGAGAGCAAGGGAGAAAAGGAGTCCCAAGCAGGCTCCGCACTGCCAGTGCAGAGCCCAGCACAGGGCTCGATCTTATGAACAGTGAGATCTTGACCTGAGCCAAAGCCAAGAGTTGGATGCTTAACCAACTGAGCCACCCAAATACCCCACATGGACAGCCTTTTAGACACCACCTATACCCCATCCCTACCCCAGATGGATTGATTCATAATCTCAGAGAACTGGTCTGGGGAAGTGGTATTAAAATATATGATTCTGATGTATAGAAATGGTTGAAAATCATTTATCTTCTTTGGAAATGAGCTAGCCTTTTTTTCTGTAAAGGGCCGACTAGTAAATATTTTAGACTTTGCAGGCCATTCTGTCTCTGTGGCAACTACTCAACTTTGCCATTGTGGGGTCAAAGCAGATGAAGACAAAGATGAATTAGCATGGCTGTGTTCCAATAAAACCTTTCCAGAAATGAGTAGTGGCCACATTTGGCCCTTGGGCTGTAGTTTGCTGACCTCTGGTCTGTATCATCATACTTTAAAGAACCTGGAATTTAAGACTATCCCCGTCAAGCCCAGGGCATCTGATCATATTGATTATCACTGTCATTCTCAAGGACACTGGCGTAAGAATCTTTGCCCCACCGCAAGCGATTCTGTTTCTGTGGTGTGGGGCCTGGGCCTGGGGGTCTTGACAGACACAGTCTTCCAACGAGCAACACAGAGTATTCTGATGCAGGTAGACGTTGTGGGTCCGTACCACTAGAATCAGTGGTCTCCAGAAGCAGAATGTTCCTGGCAAGGAGCAGAAGCTTGGCTGGAGAAGCAGGACTGGCTCGCACCCAGAAATTCTTTCAGATCACGGAGAGACATGTTGTGTGTCCCCGCCCGCCGTCTGTTCCGGCATCCGGCCTCCAAGGTTCTGGAACCTTTGACGCCCCAGCACCGACTCTTCCCAGCCTGAACATTGGCAGAAACGGAAGCCGTCCTTCCTCCTCAACTCTGAAATTAGTAAGAGACCAAAGTCCTCTTATATTTCAAAACATTGGAGAAGAAGGTGGCTCTTTAACCACCTACATAATAACACTGATACTGGCATTTATCTGTGCGTGCGCACGCACGTCTGCGTGCGTGTGATCAGAGTTCAGTAGTTAGAAGACAGAACCTCTGTCGTGCTGTCATCAGCTTTAAAGCCCAGTGGTGGGTGAATGCAGTCACTTCTGTCTCCCAACCTCTTTAACATCCATTATTTCTCTGTTGTCTGCATCTAATGGTCTTGATCCTTTTAGTTGTTGATGGCTTGGTGATTACCCAGGCTACTGCTTTAGGATTACATCCAAATGCGTCTGAACAGTTGAATTTACTTACTGCTTCCGTCCTAAAAGGTTTTTAGCATGATCCAGCTGGGATGGGCTGTACTGGGGGAACCATTATTTTTGGGGGTGGAAATTAATTTCCCAAAAGATGAAGGCGCATTCCATTCGGTGCAGATCTGTGATATGACTTTTTCCTCTCTCTCTCCCTTTCGCGTTCCCCTTTCACCGTTTTCTTCGGGAATGACTCTTCTCTGGGGAGATGGGAATGTTCTCAATTGCACAATGGAATCAAATCAACATTTAGAGCGGTTTGGATCTTTAAGACTTTCGCCGGATTTTGGCAGTATCATTTTACACTGTAAAACCCCTTTTCCCAGGTAACCTGTGACATTACTGTTAAACATTATTCACAGATTTCTAGAACCTCTCAATTTCACTTAGCTACCGGCTAAGCAAATAGTGCCCCAGAGTGAAAAATACGCTGTTCTTCTTCTAAAGCTCATGCACGTTTATGTTCAAATGGTATTGCTGCATGTTCCTAATCTCTATATACACACCTATCTATGCATATAGCAGCTTTCAGTGGTGTAGTTAGATGCAGAAACCACACTGTGCAAACTGAATGTGTGCACACACACACACAGGTGTGTGACAAATGCATAGCGTGGTAAAACACGTTTTATACCAGCTAGAGCAAACTATGGAGTACGCAAAGGCTTCAAATACAAATGATGTAGACGAATCTAAATTACTTTTGTTCAGGAAGACTGTGCAGATGGTGATACGTGCAATGCCTCTCTGGCGTTGTGAATCTGAGAGGCAGGGTGCAATCCTAGAAGGCTGAGAGCCCAAGGAGTCTTATCCTCCTGGGTTTAAATCCCAGCCGAGGTGCAGTGTGATCTTGGGCAAGTTGCTTCACCTCTCTGAGGCCCGGTGACTGCTTTGTCTCATGATGGAGGTAATGGCAGAACATTTGCCTCCTGGGACTATAGTGAGGATTTTGAAGGGTCACAGGTGTCAAGCCACAGGGACAGTCACCACAGTGTGGAGACAGGAAAGGATGGCGGAACTCTTCTGGAATGCACCCCTCCCTGCCACACGCACAGTAAATACGAATCTTTTGTGAACTGTCTTGCTTAATAGCATCCGTGTTTACTCAGCTACCACAGGAAACAATGTTAGGAGCTACCTTGGAAGGGTTTCTCTTCCATCTTACCCCTCCCCTCTTCCTGGGCCCTGTCCCCCTTCAACTAGTTATCACATTGTGCCATTCAGCCTCCTACCAAATAACTTTCCAGTTCTGTCTCCTCATCTTCATCCTAACGCAAGACCCTCTTAACCAATTTTACTGTGTTCTGCTTGGTTCTCCCGTGATCCACCATCAGCCCCATTTTGCAGATTAAGAAACTGAGAAACAGACAGGTTCAATAAATAGTTGGAAATCACACTGCTAGTAAGCTGCAGCCCAGACAGCCCAGTTCCGGGATTGCTTCTCCTTCCTGCCCCAGAATTCTGGGTATAACACACTATTTCAACAAAGAAGCCCTGCAGTATCTCCAACACCTGGTAATTCCACTTCGAGGGACTTCTGTTTCTCCCTCACCAAATGCGCCCTCAGAACTGTCCTAATGGTTACATTGATGCCTCAGGGGCTCCCGGGACCAAGAGGAGCGGGCAGAAATCTACAAGGGGGTCTTGGTGGGAGACGGGCATTGCTCATAGCCTGCTGGCCAAGAGGCACGCCTGGGCCGTGTGCAAAAAAGAGGAAGCTAGATTAGAAATGGAGAAAGTAGGGATTCCTATCTCCATTTCAGGATGCCAGAAGTCCAGCGCTGTGTATGGGGCTCTGCAGGGGGCATTTCTAGAAACAGAGGATACTCTAGTACCATAGGGACAGATCACCCCTGTCCCAGTGAAGCCACAGCCTGATGGAAGCAGGGGTCCTAGGCTTTCTCATGCCCTGTGGTCACTGGCACTAGAGTGGCCAGAAAAGTAAACTGAGGCACTTAAGGTCCAGGACAGGACCGATTGATTGTTGACCCATCTGTGGATCTGAGTGTTCTCCTGCAGGGCTGACCACAGCCTCCCCAACCATGATTTTGTAGAAGACACTGACTGCCACTGTGAATGTGTAATTTGTATGTCAGGCTGCTCTAAGGGCGCATCCACAAGAGCTGGACACACTATGACCTTGGCATTTCTCAAGTGTGTCTGAGAGATGTCAGGAGCTGTTGCAAGAGATGAAAAAGATGGAGAGGGGGGCCTGACATTGTGGCCAAAAGGACTGGGAAAAAGTGACCTCTACCTCTTCTGAATTTGAGAATGCAGCATAATTTATCACTCTTCAAAATTCATAACGCATCCTACAAGGGAAGTTCTGTAGTAAAGAACTCGTTACCATTTAATTGACAAATCTTGTGCAAAACATATATGACCAGAGAACTGTTTCTCCCCAGAAGAACCAGTGACATGTTGTGAACAGTGTCCCTCGGGATTTCGTTGGGGAAATTCTGACTTAGTTAAACACAACACTGGACCGTGGAGAATACAGACTTACCAGTGTAGACTGTCTTCACTGGGGGCTTTACCTGTTGGGATTCTCCCACTTTAGACTGTGAGCTCTGCTCATTGCAGGCCTCATGTGAAACTTCTTCACCACTGCATGTCCCCAGGCTTTGATGGTTGATTTTTTTGTGTTCTGGCTTTTTCTTTCAGGAACAACTGTCATTCATGAATTTCCTATCCCTCCGTGCTGTCATTCTTTTTTACTGTTTCTCCAGACTTTTATAACATCCTGGGTTCCCTCTCACATTAATGATGATATTTTTGTACATTGAAGATTCACTTTTCCTTGATCACACCTGACACGCATCTTAATTCCCTTCTTCTTCTTCTTCCTCTTCTTCTTCTTCTTTTTCTTCTTTTGTTTGTTTTCTGCACAATCTGGCTCACTCCCAAACAACTCTCTTCATTTCACTTCGTTGTTTTATGATTGCAGCTTTAGTCAATCTTCACACATTGAGTTGATGTTTCTGATGCTTGATAGAGACTGTAAAGTATATGCTTTCAGATTTTTTCCTGTGTTCTCTTTAGTGTATTTTCTTCTGGGCACTTTCTACAATGCTTCATGAGCAAGGCGCTCTTTCTTACTGTACACACTTGGCACTTGTAAGGTATTTTCTCGTGAGGACAAGAAGAGCTCTTATTCAGGCTGTTTGCTCATGTTGGGCTCTGTGGGTCCATCTTTTTATTTATTTATTTATTTTGAGAGAGAGAGACAGCATGAGCAGGGGAGGGTCAGAGAGAGAGAGGGAGACACAGAATCTGAAGCAGGCTCCAGGCTCTGAGCTGTCAGCACAGAACCTGACGCAGGGCTCCAACCCACAAACTGTGAGATCATGACCTGAGTCAAAGCCGAATGAGTCACCCAGCTGCCCCTGTGGGCCCATCTTTATTTCCCACATGGTGTTTCTGGCTGTTGGAGCATCTCTTCTGTGGGTGATACTTACCATCATGGGTGATACCAAATTTCTGGCATGTTTGAGGATTTAGCCAGTGTGTTTCTTCAGGACTGAGGAGAAATTTGCTATCGGTGCTTCATGCAGAGAAGTGTGTGTGTGTGTGTGTGTGTGTGTGTGTGTGTGTGACACATACATATATACATAGGTTATAGTTTACTCAACAGACATTATACAATGCTTACTGGGGTACATGGCACTATTCCAAAGCCCTTTACGGTCATTGACTCTGCACAATAACTTATAAGGTTAGTGCTCCTAGGGTCCCCATTTACCAGATGAGAAAACTGAGTTTGAATAACTTACCCAACATCAAAACCTAGCAGGCATCAGGGCGCATGGGTGGCACAGTTGCTTCAGCATCTAACTTTGGCTCAGATCATGATCTCACAGTCCGTGGGTTTGAGTCCCGTGCTGGGCTCTGTGCTGACAGCTCGGAGCCTGGAGCCTGCTTCAGATTCTGTGTCTCCCTCTCTCTCTGCCCCTCCCTGACTCATGCTTTGTCTCTCTCCATCTCTCAAAAAAGAATAAACGTTAAAAAAATTAGAAAAAAAAAAAAGCTAGCAGGTGTCAAGGGCCAGAATTCAGGCCTGCACAAACTAGCACTAGAATCCGTGCTCTTAACTGCCGTGATATGCTCCCTTTTCATCTCTTCCTTGAAAAAATGAGAAATGAACCCTGGAGAACTGAAGCTGCTCTGATTTTCTGGACTCTTCCCTACTGCCTTTCCTTTGTTACTTAAAGCGACAGGATGGCTGCTTTCCATGACTGGGCCTGGTAGCCCTGAATGAGGGCGGAAAGTGTGCACTCAGTGGAGGGGTGGAGGGAGGGATGTGGGCACCCCGATAGAGCTCCCCACTGTGCTGGGAGCTCCCCGCCTCTGGTTGGTGCGGGGGCCCTGGGCTCCACGCTCCTCGGCCTGAGACATGGTGGCGGGAGGGGTCTGCCCTTGTTTTTTTTTTTTAGATCAGAGACCTTTCCCGTCTTTGATTAGTGGAAATCAAGGGCCCAGAAGATTCTGATCAATAATATTTCTTGTTTCCGGGGCTGCATTTACTGGTGTGTGTATTTTCATGAATATTTCAGTGGGAAGTTAGTGGAAAGTGGATCCAGCCATTTCCCAGCTGGCGTCTTGTCCCGGAAGCCCCCAGTTTCTAGCTTGATCCTGAAATCAACCTTGCAGGGTGTTGTCATGAGCCCTGCTTCCCAGGACAGGGAAGGAAAGCAGAGGGTGCTCCAGAAGCCCCCTGAGGGTCACACGGGAAGCTCACGCCCCAGGAGCCTGAGCCCGAGCCTCGTCTCCAAAGCTTTGTCTCCCAGCTCTTCCTTCAGGACCCCTTCAGCTCATTTTATATCGCGTCACTGAATTCAGTCACATTGCAGACACGCTTACTGAGGCCCCATATACGAGAAAGACTTGAGCTTTGCACTCCAGAAGTTCACGGTGAAGCAGGGAAGGTGAGAGGTGGTGGCTCTGTGGTGGAGGAGAAGCAATGTCAATGGAAGGCTGCAAGGATTTGGGCCACAGTAGAGCTTACATTTGTGCGGGTGATGGGACGATGCCTTGTGAAGGAGGAGGCATTCCAAGTGCTCCTTGATGAGGGGCGCGGCTTCTGGTTCAGCCGGATGTTACAGAATGGCCTGGAAAGAGGTTGGGCATCGGGAGAACAGGCAAAGTTTGGGAAGCCTGGCAGCTCCTGTCTGTTATTTTGTCGAGAGACTGAGTGGCTTACACAAAATCCGTTTTTTATAATGTCTGATTTATTTGTGAGAGAGCACAAGCAGGGGATGGGTGCTGAGAGAGAGGGGGGAATGGAGGACCCAAAGCGGGCTCTGTGCTGTCAGCAGTGAGTCTGACAGGGGCTCGAACTCTCAAACTGTGGGGTTGTGACCTGAGGTGGAGTTGGACACTTAACTGACCGAGCCACCCAGGCGCCTCCAAAATCCATTTATTTTGTGACCATTCCAGGGCATAGAAGTCTGAGATTCGGTGTCAGCAAGTTGGATGCTCCCGAGGCCTATCTCCCTGGCTTCTAGAGGGTGGCTCTCTCCCTGTGTCCTCACATGGTCTTGTCTCTGGAGTGTCGGTGTCTTAGTCCTTCATCTTATGAAGACTCTAGTCATAATGGGCTAGGACCCACGCTAGTGGCTTCATTTTAGCTTAATCACCTCTTTGTTTTTTTTTAAGTTTATTTCTTTATTTTGAGAGAGAGGGAGAGAGAGAGAGAGAGAGAGAGAGAGAAGGAATCTCAAGCAGGCTCTACACTCTCAGCCCAGAGCCTGACCTGGGGCTCAATCTCATGAACCATGAGATCATGATCTGAGCCAAATTCAAGAGTCACATGCTTAACCCACTGAGCTGCCCAGGTGTCCCTGTCACCTCTTTATTTTTTTTTTTAATTTTAAAATGTTTTTTATGTATTTTTGAAAGACAGAGAGAGAGAACACAAACAGGGGAGGGTCAGAGAGAGAAGGAGACATAGAATCTGAAGACAGGCTCCAAGCTCTGAGCTAGCTGTCAGCACAGAGCCTGACGCTGGGCTCGAACCCACGGACCGTGAGATCATGACCTGAACCAAAACTGGACACTTAACCGACTGAGCCACCCAGGCGCCCCCCCCCCCCGCCCCATCACCTCTTTAAAGACCCCATCTCCACATACAGTCTGTTTCTGAGGTCGTGGGGCTAGGACTTCAATATGTGAATTTTGGAAGGACATCAGTTTTTCGAGAACAACATGTATGGGGGGCAGGGGGCATGCTAACATGTCTTTTCTGGCTCTCCGACATTTGCTCATGTTTCCTCTTGAGCAAAGAGAAAGACTGCGAGCCTAGGAAGGTAAGGGCATCTAGCTAGAATTTGAGAGTACTCTTTCATTTTCATCCTATTTAATTTCTATGCTTGGCTTTCATTTATGACAGGTGATTCTGGATTTCCACTGGCAATAATAATGTAAAACTTATTTTATTTCCGGAAGGGAGTCGAGTTAATTTTTTTAAAAAAAGGGGTTAATTTAAAGAAAATATGGGGGAAATAATAGAATAACTCTTAGAAGCCATGGCAAAAATGATGAAGGCAGAACACCAAATTGAATATTGGGGAGTTCGGCTGTGGGCCAAGGCAAGGACACGAAGGGGGGGAAGGGACTCCAGTGATTGGGAAAGACATCTACAGAACAATGAAGGGGTGTGTGTGTGTGTGTGTGTGTGTGTGTGTGTGTGTGTGTATACACGTGCTCATAGCCTGGAACCATCCCATCACCAGAGATGAACCAGAAAGACTGGCTAGACCTTTGTCTTCTCTTTTTAAGCAGAACTGAAAATACATCAGCACAGTCTGGAGTCCATAATGGTCTGAATCTCTGGAAACAGAACAGCCATCCACAAAGCGGTGTTGGGTACTTTCCACACGCCAGGGGCTGTGCAAAGCACTCTGGCCACCACGGGGATTAAGAAAGTCAGGGTCCCAGCCGCCAGGTCTGAGACTGACACGGGACTCCCGCTGCACCTGTTACCGGGCGCCCTTGGCCAAGTGGTTTGTATGCTCTGAGCCTGTGCCTCTTTACGTGTCTGGTGGGCTGAGCCAGACCCGCGTGTCAGCCCTGGTGACAGATGAGCTGGGGCATACGCGCATGGTCTGCAAATTGTGTGAAGGCATGCGGTCTGCCTTATTATTGTGAACCTGACTTTCAGTGTTTCAAAATCGCCATTCAGAGAATCCTTGCCTGGGCAGCCCTCAGAAGCCAGCGGAAGATCGAGGTTCCACTCGGACAACCGAATTGCACACCTTGGGCATTTCAGCCGGCGGTGTGAATTCTCTTCTGCATTAGGGAGCCCAGACAGAGGGGACTCTGCGGCGTGGGGGGCAGGGATCCCCTGTTGGGAACACTGAGTTTTCAGGGGCCTGGCATCTACCGTGTGTTCATTGAGAGAGGTATTCCGGGTTTGCCCAGTGCAGCCCCAGACATTCAGTAATGAGCCCAACAAATGCGCAGGGCTCCGGGGAGAATAATTGAAAGGAAGCTATCTAAGTCAGACTCTGTTCATCTGAACTCATTTGCAGTCTCTCTGCCAGCGCAGGTGGGGACGGGGAGAAAACTTCAGGTTAACAAGTTAATGACACCTGCCTACTGTGCCTTTAATTACCCTGCAAACCTCAGGCGGAGACTGACAACGGATGCAGATTTCTCCGCTCTGCACACTGAAAGCACAGCTGTCTTCCCACCCGTTCTCCGACAGGGATGGGCCTTCTTCCAGGAAACCCACCTTTATACAGGGCGAGTGAAACTACTATTTTTCTCCTG